>JAJOOO010023854.1:0-27108 GCA_029582685.1 Solanum piurae
ATGAATTTAAATACAAGATTAAAAAAGTAAGATTATTTTTTAAAAAAATTGAAATTTAAAAAAAAAAAAAATTAAGAAAAAAATATCATTTTTTAATTTTTTTTAATTAAAAAATATTTTTTTTAATTTTTTTAAATTAAAAAATAACATTTACACACGTGGCGGGCGAGTGTGTACAAACACAACCAACTTGGGTGGCTGAACATGCCACATCAGCACAAAAGGTGCACAAAAATACAAAAAAAATGAGTTCAAGGGGGTAATAGGACCCTAGTTAAGTTTAGGTGTGTCTCTGGGATTTCGGTCATAGTCTAGGGGGGTACTTATGCATTATCCCTAAAAAAATCGAAAGAATTACTTATAGATATTATAATTTCTTTCCTTACTACTTCCCTTGAAGTTCATGGGGAGATATAATAAAATTCAATTTAGTAACTGGATGTGTGGTGCTCAGGCGTCTGATTTCAGTTAAGAAGGCATAACTGTGAAAAATAAAGATGATTTTTGGAGGTACAAATAATACTAGATATTTAGTAGAATTCTCTAGAGTTATATGATGAGTCCACAAGTTGGACTCATTTAGGACTATATTTTAATAGAATATTTGTCCTTAAATGCTTATTTTATCTCAATATCTGATGAAAACCCTTAAGGTTCAGGTATTTGAAGTTTGAAGGAAAGCATGCACACTACGTCACAAAAAAGGAACGAAAAGGCTGAAAAGAACGAAGAAATGACTGAGGATCGCCGAGTCCACTTGGCTAGTCGCCGAAGGGTCTTACTTCGACTTTTGTTCCAGTGTGCTGAGCCTTGAAGGAAAGGATCAAATCGGCGGTGAAAAGAAGCAGTCGGCGTGTCGCCGAGCAGTTCTGCGAAGCAGTACTATGTCGCCCAATGATCCAGAACATGACGATGATGAAGGCTAACGCAAGACGGTGATGAACTACACCAAAGGGCGAATCACCGAGTTGATCGGCTATTCTAACTAATGTCGCCGAGTAATCCGCTGCAGCATAGATTTTTGAAAACTATAAATACTAGTTAGAGTTGTAGTTCTTGGAGTCGAACAATTATTATAATTTTCATATAGACTAGTACTTTTGATATTTTTGCTCTAAGTTTGAGAGGGTTTTGAAGAACTTGAAGATTCAAAGGGTTTCATCTCCAAGAATTTGGGCTCGGATCTTTTGGATTCTTCACTCTTGACTTGATTTGAGACTTAAATCTTCATACCCATTTGAATGCAAACTCATTTTGGTATAAATTTCTATCTCTTTAGCATATCTAGCTAAAACCGCAATTCTTGGGGTGTGATTTTGTGAATATGGGTTAGATTATCTGTTGGGTCTTGCTTGTTGGTGGTTTATTTGTAGTTTTGATGTGATTTCATTTAGTAGTTGTGGTGGAACTTAATGATATTGTAGTTGCAAATACGATTTCACCTTTGTGTTTTTGGCTTGCTTGAGAGAAAGGTCGTAAAACTAAAACTACTAAATTGATGGCCAGTGCGAGTGGGTCGACATGAGGTTCAGCTCGAGAGAGTGAACCCTAGTCCCATGTCCACACACTCAGCTCGAGAGAGTGAGTGGGTTAAGACGGAGGCTGTTCTTCATGCGGCAAGTGGGTGTCCGAGAGGAATCCTCTTGAAACGGGGTAAGTTGCTCGAGAGAGAGCTTATCCCCTTTAAAGTCTAGCTTAGTCACAAATACTCAATGAATTTACTACCAAAAGCATGTACCCAATGATTTAGTCTATCCCGTATTCTTGTCACATCCCAAGAATCCCGTCTCCATATTAATATTTGTCTTTATTTTCACTGTTTTTGCTGATTTTTGCTCACTTGTTACAAACCCCCATTGTTAATTGACACTTTTGTGTCACCCCTTAGATTTAACATGTTTATAATCGATAATGTTTTTGGCTATGACTAATTAGAACTTAATTTTATTTTTCTATTAATTTTCAAGTCCACTCCCTTGGGACTCGACCCCAACCCTTGGTTGGGTTATTATACAATTGAATGATCGTAGACACTTGCATTGGAAGTTGTGTCTTGATTACACAAATATCAAAATGGCGCCGCTGTCGGGGAGTGGTGTTACGTGAAAGTTTTTAGTTTAATAACATTTATGTTCCTATTAGTTATAGTTCTACTTACTTTATTTTTAGTTTTGGTTTCCTTGTGTTGAAATTGTTAGGAATAAATTGAAGATGGATGATGGAAATGGTGGCAAATTGGCTAAGTCGGACCAAGAAGTCGAGAGGGACTTCACGTTAATTGCACTGGTGACTCAACTGAATAATTTTTCCACCAAAATAACAGAGGTGGAAACCCAGTGCAACCGCCAAGGGAGGTATAGACCTCCTCATGAGCGAAACAACTCTACGGACAATGAGAGTAAACGTGTCGAGGATACTCTGCTACTCATTCTCTAAAAGATCACTGAGTAAGATAGATTGCTGGAGGAGATGAAGGAGGGCATTGAAGTCTTAAATCAGATGGTTGGCTCTCACTCCAGATCTATTCAGCTGCTCGAGAACCTTGTGACTTATGAGTTGCCTCATCTCTACTCAACTAAGCAAGAGGGGTCACCTAGTGGTGCTAAGGTCGACCCCAAAAATAGGATGTGAATGAGGAGATGCGTCATGCCACGACGTTAACTAAGGCGCTTCTTGGGAGGCAACCCAAGGTTTTAAATGTTTCAGTTTGCTCTTATAAATAATGGTGTGTTAGTGGTGCAGGTTTAAATTCTGAAAGTGTTGGGAAAATGCATATTGGCGAGTAAAAGTTCAGTCGGCGGATCGTCAAAATGGTCGGTGTGCCCGATGAAGACCCTCGTTTGGACCCTCACTTTGACTGAAGGTCCTGTAAAACTCGGCGTGTCACCGAGTAGATCGGCGAGTGCGACTAATGTTGCCGAATGGGAGCGAACTGGACGGTTTATAATTGCCAAAAAGACTTAGAATTTGAAATTCTCCACTTTCCCTCACTTTTAAACTTCACAACCTCACACCAAGTTAGTATTTTCAACATTCATGCTTTCCATTTAGTATTTTAGTTGTTGATTTGTGCTCAGAGTTGGATTTCATTGCCTCCTAGCATCTCGATACCCATTTGGATGGCATAAAAGGTTTGTCTTCTCTAACCCCATGATCATTTTCGCACAAGTTGTGCTCAAATGCAATGACATTACTTTGATAATGTCTGCTGGTCATCTCTGGTAGGATTTGAATATTTGTTTGCATGTTAAGTTCTCAAATTTTACTCGTACTAAGTTAAATAGTTAATTCTTGAAGGTTGCGCTTTAAATTGAATGAAAAATCATGGGTTATGCATGATTTTCAATCTAAGCCTATTTTGAATTGAGCATGTCTTAATTTTGTTTTTGGGGTTGCAGGATTTAATTCGAGAGTATGGGTTGAGAATAGGCACGGTGGGTCGTTTGGCAAGCTAGGTCGAGCTCACCGAACCACTCAACGTTTCACCTAATATCCCCACCTCGCCTTTAATTTCATGCTTTATTTGATAGGTGAATTCTGCCACTTTTGGAGATAAGTTTGAGGTCGCCAAAAGTACTCGGCGACTCGCCAAGAGTACTTTTGATCGCCCTTTGTCTGCATCGCCTGACCCTTTGTGAATTGCAGTCTTCGGCGAGCTAGGTCTTGCTCGCCGAAAGATGTCATAGATTCACAGAAAGGAGACCCTCTTAACCTACTTGAGTAACAAGCCTGTATGCAACCATTTTATCATGAATCTGGTTGAATTTTTTTTAACGTTTTCTTAAGGGTTTGCAGATATGGCGAAACCCAAAGTTGCTGAGATAATCGTACCCGCACAAGAGAAGGCTAAGGGGAAGGCGGTAAATGAGGAGGCTTCTACATCTAAAGGCAAGGCTACTACACCGCCCACATCTAGTGGGAAGGAAGATAAGGGAAAGGGCAAGGGAGCCAGGGAAGTCTATGCGTCTTCGGATCGGAAGCCTATTTCAAAGATTGCACGAACCCATAAAGTACCTTCATGGGCCCGGGATATCTATGTCGTTGTGCTTGCCTATTGTGCGAATTCGCAGGTGGTCACTCCTAGTGGACCTAGAAATGGTGATGCTTCAGAGATACCTTCGGTGCTTGATGCTCAAACCTTGAGCATGACCCCGGGCACTGATGCCCAGATTCAAAGTGCAGCACTGGGCACTGTGGCCCCGACAAATGGAGAGACTGCGTAGACAGGACCCTTCTTTACCTCCATCTCTGTCTTACATTATTTTACATTCAGGATATTCTGTTATTTGCATTTGAGGACAAACATTTTTTATTTGTGGTGGGGTGAGGCTCACCTTTTGTGTGCTATTTAAGACTCATGTTGTTGTGTATATATTTGGGCAGTTCTGTTTAAAAATTGTGTTTGATATATTGCTTTCTGTGAATATTTGAGCTTATGGTTCCTTGTTTTAAAATTGCAAAATCATTTTGACCCATTAGAAAATTTTGCCACTTCTCGTGTGTTGAATGTGGCTGTTCTTTTGCAAAATTTGAGTCTCGATTCCGATGAATACTGATGACTTGAATAGTTCTCTTAATCGAACGAACATGAATGCACGGCTACGATGAGGCCAAATGAAGTCGCATAGATAATATGTGAACTCTTTGCATCTCGTTGTGATTAGCCTTATATCAAATTGATTCTCTTGTGATGACTGTTACACACTAGCAAAAGTGTGGAGTCTTGTTTGACCTTAGTGTCGATACCTTGTTTGATGAGCTTACTTTGAACCATTCATGATAGATCCTAGAATTTGCCCCGTTGGTCCGATCGACTAAGTAACGCTATCTCTTGATATGATTTTAGGCAACTTCGAAGAGTGTGAGCCAATTAGACATATACCTCTTTGTGGCCAACCCTGTGTGTGTGAACCTCTCTTGAACACCCCTTGAACCTTACCTTTCTTTGGAAGAAACTTGATGAAATCATAACCCTTGTTTATCCATTACCCATAATCCTCATGAAGTTGTGGTTAGTTTGAATAGCCAACTTAGGCCAAAAGCCTAAGTTGGGGGTGTGGTGAAAAGAAAAGGTAAATCAAGAAGTGCAAGAAAGTCCTTCTTACCCATGATTTTGAAAAAATGGAACCCCTCCATAAAAAATAAAAAATAAAAAATAAAAAATAAAAAATAAAAAATAAAAATGAAAAAGAAGTGGAATAAAGTTGTGAAAACATGAACAAAATAGGGTTTCCAAACAATTCATGGAAAGTGAATAATAGGAGGACTTATGAGCACTAAAGAAAATGATGAAGAAAAAGGAAAGGAAATGTTGTGAGCACCACATTTCATGAGGATGAAAGTCACTAAGCTTAAATGACCATACCTTTGCATTCAGCCCCATTACAAGCCTTGAAAAGACCTTTTTGATCTTGAGTTAACCGAAACAAATATTGATCGGAAAATACGGGCAAACCTATGGGTGAAAGCATGCATTGTGTTCTTCCTTGTGAGAGTGAGCGTTGCATTTGATTCCGGAATGTTAAATGATTACCCTTGTGTGTGAAATTGGAATCATTCCTTGTGTGAGGACATTTGAACACTTTGGTTGAGCTTGAACTTGCATTTGAAGTAAGTATTGTGAGCATGAGATTCTTTGGTATTGGTGTGTCACAACTTGAATTTTTGGGTACACATTTGATCTTTGCATAAGTAAATTGAGTCTTGTTGTGTGTATCCATGATTGAGTCTTGTGTAGCACTGTTCGAGACCTCCTTTGTGAAATGGCTGAGCTTGAGTTTTCTTGACAAGCAAAAGTTTAAGTTGGGGGTGTTGATGAGTCCACAAATTGGACTCAATTAGGGCTATATTTAATATAAATTTTGTCCTTAAATGCTTAGTTTATCTCAATATCTGATGAAAACCCTTAAGTTTCAGGTATTTGAAATTTGAAGGAAAGCATGGACACTACGTCACAAAAAAGGAACGAAGAGGCTGAAAAGAACGAAGAAATGAAGGCCCGACGATCGTCGAGTTCACTTGGTGAGTCGCCGAAGGGTCTTACTTCTTCTTTTGTTCCAGTGTAATGAGCCCTGAAGGAAAGGATCAAATCGGCGGTGAAAAGGAGCAGTCGGCGTGTCGCCGAGCAGTTCCATGAAGCAGTACTATGTCGCCCAATGATCCAAAACACGACGATGTGGAAGGCTAACGCAAGACGGCGATGAACTACACCAAATGGCGAATCACCGAGTTGATCGGCGATTCTTACTAATGTCGCCGAGTGATCCGCTGCTGCACAAAATTTTGAAAACTATAAATACTAGTTAGAGTTGTAGTTTTAGGAGTCGAACAATTATTATAATTTTCATATAGACTAGTACTTTTGATATTTTTGCTCTAAGTTTGAGAGGGTTTGAAAGAACTTGAAGATTCAAAGGGTTTCATCTCCAAGAATTTGGGCTTGGGTCTTTTGGATTCTTCACTCTTGACTTGTTTTGAAACTTAAATCTTCAGACCCATTTGAATGCAAACTCATTTTGGTATAAATTTCTTTCTCTTTAGCATGTAGCTAAAACCCCAATTTTTGGGGTGTGATTTTGTGAATACGGGTTAGATTATATGTTGGGTCTTTCTTGTTGGTGGTTTATTTGTAGTTTTGATGTGATTTCGTTTAGTAGTTGTGGTGGAACTTAATGAAATTGTAGTTGCAAATACGATTTCACCTTTGTGTTTTTGTCTTGTTCGAGAGAGAGGTCATAAAACTAAAATTACTAAATTGATGGCCAGTGCGAGTGGGTCGACATGAGATTCAACTCGAGAGAGTGAACCCTAGTCCCATGTCCACACACTCAGCTCGAGAGAGTGAGTGGGTTAAGGTGGAGGTTGTTCTTCATGCGGCAAGTGGGTGTCCAAGAGGAACCCGCTTGAAACGGGGTAAGTTGCTCGAGAGAGAGCTTATGCCCTTTAAAGTCTAGCCTAGTCACAAATACTCAATGACTTTACTACCAAAAATATGTACCTAATGATTTAGTCTATCTCGTATTCCTGTCACATCCCAAAAATCCTGTCTCCATATTAACATCTGTCTTTATTTTCACTGTTTTTGCTGATTTTTGCTCACTTGTTACAAACCCCCATTGTTAATTGACACTTTTGTGTCACCCTTTAGATTTAACATGTTTATAATCGATAATGTTTTTGTCTATGACTAATTAGAATTTTATTTTATTTTTCTATTAATCTTCAAGCACACTCCCTTGGGACTCGACCCCGACCCTTGGTTGGATTATTATACTATTGTACGATCATAGATTATTATACTATTGTACGATCATAGACACTTGCATTGGAAGTTGTGTCTTGATTACACAAACATCATTATATAGAGTGATGTATCTAAGAATTGTGTAGATATTCTAGAGAATTAGATATTTATAGTAGAGTATGAAATAATCTAGATTCTTGTTAGATAGTTAGAAGATAAGATCATCTAGATTTTTCTTGTAGATCTATCTAGATTAATTTCTAGAAGCAGCCTAAACTAGTATAAATAGGGGTGGGATAGTCATTTGTAACAAGTTCTCCTTTCTAGCTTCCTCTTCTTTAGTTGAATCTTTCGATCGTAGTTAACGATCTTGGGCTAGCAGAAGGCTTCCCGATTATACTTTTCTTCTGCTATTCTCTACAATAACTGTGTAGGTTTGAATTGTTGATCTATATCTGGTAATCTATACTTAAAAAGATGAGTATCAAATTGATTTTTCAATGACATGATATATCTTGATGAAATTCCCAACCGTCAATTTCAACAATTGTTCAAACTGATTTTTGTTTTCATTTTTTTTATAGTTTCACAAACAAAGGACCAGACAGTCAAACACTTATTTGCCGAAGACATAATAAAAAGTTTGTCAATACAATGATACCGTTAGTATTTTTAGTCAAGATATAGTACTACCTTTTATTGCAGTGGAGTAAACTGCACAAGCCATAAATACTTTCTGTACAGTCCACTTTGATTTACTAGGAAATAAAGTTAATGTCACAAACTAAATGCCTTTGTAAGTTGTAGATGTTAATAGTTGATAAAATTATAAATTCTTATAATTTCCTTTTCACTATTTTTACCGTCTATTTTCTTGATTAAAGAGGTACTACTTTTGGTAGCGATTTTTTTTTCTGATTTCTACTATCTAATTCCTATAAAACTATTCTCACTTGAATTCAAATTGTAGTAACATCTCATAAAAAGTTATTTTAGGGTGTGTTTGGTATGGAGGAAAATATTTTTCATGGAAGATATTTTCTGGGTAAATCAGTTGGTTTCTATTTTATTTTTTCATGTTTGCTTAGTAAATGAAAATATTTTTCAAAAGATATTATTTACTATTTGGTTGGTAAATGAAAAATATATTTCAAAAAATATATTAAATTATGCGTCTAGGGAGTAAAAAAAATACTTTTTAGAAAAATAGTATAAAATAGGAAACCAACCTCGATAATTGATCTAGGGCTGACTGACCGCGACACCTGAATTGGGACCTTCGTTCGATAAAGGTCAGACTAAATTTAGGAAGAAGAAAATAAAGATGATTCCACAAAGAAAATCATTAACATGATCCTACTGAGCTAATGTTCTTTTGACAACGACCTCCTACATCAAAATCCAGCAGCAAAGAAAATCGACAGCTGCAACAAACTAGCCCAAGAATATTCCTTTACAATAGAAACTTGTAATGATCCTCTAAGTTGCTTCCTTTTATTTCCTTATCTTCATCGTTTAGAGCATTTCTATAGTGATCTCAAGTCATTAATGAGTTGCTTGGACATACACTTCGGTCACGTAGTTGTTCATTTGGATTTTGTGCAAGTTTCTGTGTTTTAGAACTTTTGAAACTTTAATGGTTGGCTTCGGTCAAAAGTTCTGGACGATAGCTTCAGAATGCGATTTTGACAGTTCTGTTTGCTCCCAAAATGTTTAGTTTAGTCTTGAAGTACTTTTGGTACAAGTGTCAACGCTTCTAGGCTCATCCACAGCCCTTTTATAGAAGTTTTCTTAAACTAGAGTTTTGGTGTGGGACCCACTTTTTCATCGAGACAACCTCATTTGGGAGTTTGAACATCTTCTTTGAGTCCAAAATTTGTAATTTTGTGGGGTAGCATATCTCTCTTATGTACACGGGGTTTTGAACCAATCTCGAGCACTTGAGTGGAATTTGTTGAGACTTGGTTAAATTTTCAAGTTCATCATGCCAGTGCAGCTGCTTTCGCGGCCCTGGTAATGCTTAAGTGAGCTATGCTTAAGCGCGCCAGGACAAAGAGGGGCCAGCCGCTTTAGTTGTCGTGGCTTCACTTTAGTGGTCGCTGCTTTAGTGGCCAGTGGCGAGCTGCTTTAGTGGCTAGGCTTTGCTTTTGCGGTGCCACTTAAGCTACTTAAGTGACCGCTTAAGTGATACATGTAGGTAGTTAAGGTCATTTTGGGGTCTTTTCCTCATTGTTTTCAGGGTCTTTTGAATTCATTTTCCAGAGGGAATTGGTGATTCTTCCTTGAAATTGGTGGTGCATTATTTGGGGACTCTCGGGAAAGCAATGTGGGTCCATTTCAGAGGTAAATTCTTCCTCCCTAGACCCCTCTTTATCCATTAATGGTGGTTGTTTTGTGAATTATTGCATGAGTTATTTCTGCTCTATTTGAGCATTGAAATATGTCCCATATTGGGATACAAGCTCAGTAAGTTGATTTGTACATTTTGATGGAGTCAATTTTTAGATTCCTGGCACGGGTCTCATATTCCTATTTTTTATTCAATTTTGAGTATGTCTCCAATTATGGTATTGATGTTGGAAAGGCAAAGCTAAAAAAATTTGATATGGGAGCGCTCGTGAATAGCTTTTGAGGTAGGCTACGACTTTAGATTCAACTTGCTTTTGTGAACTCTTGCTGATTAGCTAGCATTGGGATGGGTTTCTCGACTATTTTAGGTTCAGTAAATAGAATTCATGTTTTAGGAGCGTATCGGGTAAAATGGAGCATGCATATCTAGTTGTCTCGATTTCTTGTGTCATCTTTTATTGATCATATTTTTATTGGTGAGTGATCCATGCTTACTTGTTATTAGCATGCCTTAGGTGGTAGTCGAGGTTTTCTAGGAGAGCTAGCATGTTTATTCTTGTTTGTGATAGTATTTTACATTGTGGTTATCATTCTTAGTAGGTTGTGATTGTTAGTAGTTTGTCGGCCTTAGCCTAGGTGTAGGCTAGTGATTGCTTGATACTTGCATTTTGGAGCGATATGCCTTGGAATTCTTCGATGTTATTTTGGACAACTCATCTCCCTATAGACTGATGTAGTTGATATGGGTTTGATAGTATGAGCCTTATCTAGGCAATAACTCAGCTCCGACAACTTTTAACCCATAATCCCATTTAATAATACTATCCTAGTGATTCTACGTTGTGATTTTTGGATTCGTTCTATGAAACAGAGTTGTATTTAATTTGGGCTTTGAGTGGTTCGTCGGAAACTTTGGGTTGGACGTCGATCCGCGGTGGCCTTATGATGACGGCTTTTGATATTGGATTCTTCCTTGACTGTTTGTATAGCCCCAGATTCAAGGTCTGGGCATTCCACTGTTATAGTTGTAGATTTAAGGTCTAGGCACATGATCTTCAGCCGCATTATGTGTTTCAGGCATATTATTATCCGTCAAGTTGATTCATAGCGGCATGATTCCATTAGGTTCATTGGGCGTCTTATTTGCAGTTTGAGGTCGAAGCTATGCATTCTCTATTCTGGATTCACCGGTTCTCACAATTAATAGTTTAAGTTCTTGTGTGTGCTCATGGTATTATGGGGGTTCGTGCAAGTTATTTTCTTTAATTTGCGCACGAGTGTACTTCTGGGCTAATAGGGTCCAATTGGGTTTTAGTTAGATATTACTATCTTTTCCGTTCGTTTCAAGACTCGTGTTTATTCTTGATATATCTTTGTTATCATTTCGCTCTTCTGGTCCCTAATTAGTGTTATTTCTTGCTTTTCATTATTGTTTTTACTTTCTAAGCTCAATCGGCCTATGATGCCTATTGGCTACCTATTATTATTAAACTCATTGATGAGTGTAAGATTTATACTCATTTAAGATCTGTTTAGTTCAACAATTAGTGTCATCAATGCCTAATTATGTCCTATTCTAATGATATTTTGATGATTTAAAACTATGAAGGCAAAGGGACAAGGCAAGGATGAACACTTGAAAGAAAGTCCAACAACAGTGAAAAGAGTAGAAAACCTCTGCTTGATGTTCGCTAATTAAAAGGGTGAATCGCCAAAATGGACGGGGCAAAACCTAGAGTGAGAGGGAAGGTCTTGTTGGGCGAGGTTCCTCCTCGCTCTCAGCCTCATTCGATGAGTTCCAGAGCAAGGCTAGCCTTGTTTTGTGTCTTGCATAGTGAGGTCATTCCAATTTCGTGCACTTAGATAAATTTTTAATTATTGCACGATAATTTTTTAAAATATCCATAACTTTTTGTATGAAACTATGACTGGTGAATGGTTTAATGTGTTCGAATCAAAATTTGATTTGCCATAATCTGAAAAGGGTATCTAACCTCATACACGTGATTATACATAGTTTAGGTCCAAGCACACATATTAAGCTAGTGCAACATAACCCAAACTTATAGAGTGTTACATTATTTTCTCCTTGGGAATATTCCTCCCGAATGTAGATCATAGCCTAAGGTTCGACTAACCTCCAAAAATTTCCCCACAAATGCATTGAATCAAATGTTCCCACAATGTCAAGGTCTCTACAACGACCTGACAATAAAATGGTCGAGTTGTGATGCGAAAAGACGGTCTACACATCGAGCATTAGTTTTTTTATTTGTAAGATTTAAAATAATGAGTTTTTAAAAAATACTATAAACTTATAAATTAAGTTTCATATTTAATAGAATTTGAGATTCTATTTTAAATATTTCAAAATGCGATTTGGATAGTAACTGCAAATCTCAAATTCTCAAAAAAAATGTATTTGGATTTTGAAATTATGATCCCAAATTTAATTATGTTTGTTGGAGAATTTGAGATTTTAAATTATGATCCCAAATACAAATATATGTTTTTTTTTAGAATTTGAAATTTCAATTATGATCTCAAATTGCATAATAAAATACCAAGTTAAAACACTACGAGGTCATTTTTTTTTTTAATGCATCAAACCAAATATTATAAAAGAAATGATATCAGCATAACTAATGCAGACATTGTTAATACCATTAGAACCCGTTTGGTAGGCAGTATTAATTAGAGTAGTCCATGGATTAAAATTTAGTCCAGCAAAAACATTGTTTAGTTACTTTATTTAACTTGATCCATGTATTAGTTATACATTATATGATGTCTTATTTTATCACTAGAAAAGGGAAGGATAGCTAATCCAAGGTTGAACAATCCGTAGGATAAGACCCCTAAATGAATAAACTATCCCCCGATCCATTGTCCTAAATTTCTTTTGAAATTGATGTCATTTTTATTTATATTGTTATAAAGATTTTTTTAATTCTCTAAATCCGTTCAATGTAATTTGATGATCTCAGAAACTAATATTTTTTTCTTCATGTTTGATTTGCTATATTGGGTTGATTTTTTTTGGATTTGTTTTAAATGTAGTTCGTCGATTGACCATTTAAGCTATTTGTTTTCTTTTTTTAAATAAGCTTCAGGTATTTAAACAATTTAAGAAGCCTTAAATCTTGTCATGATCCAAATTACATCCTACATGTGACATGTAGTATAATACCTTGAAAGGTCCTACACAAGCTACTTGACATACATTCAAGACAAAATAATAGACAAAAGTAGAGAGTTTCATATTAATAAAGAAATTGACATTTATAGCGGAAGTCTAACATAGTCTTAACAAGTCTTTCTACAACATCAATGAAGTCATCGGGACATAATCCGTACACCACATACCACATATGAAAGTAAATGACATAAGAAAACAATAAAGTCAACACACTCCTTGGAGTATGAGGACTCACCAAGTATTCAAAACTCTAGAGCGATCAACTAGCCACGAACGGAGGGAGAGGAGTCGTCAAGCCCTACATTAGTGGAACAATCTAGGCACAAGTATGCATTAGTAAATGAAATGTACTAAGTATGAGGGACATGCAATAAATTAAAACATGAAATATGATCCTAAGGGGAAAATAATCGAAAACATGATATGCATCACCAAGCTAAACATAGTAAAATATTTAAATAAGAATCATAATAATGAACATGGTCAATGCATCTAAAAATCATGAATAAAACTTCATAAAACCTTTAAAACTTAGTTAGTTATTTTTGTGGGATATTTACTATTATCCGACATAGACCACATGAGCTATAATAGAGAATCCGATGTCTTACTCTCACACCGAAAAGAGATATATTTAATTGCCAAGGCAAGGAACTTAACTTCTAGCTTAAGTGTATCCACTAGCTATGTCACTTAAGAAAACCTATGGGGGCACGTAATTAGGGACAAGGAGATTGCTACTTGAGACACGACCTCTACTAATGAGAGAGCCTCAGTACTAAGTAAAATTATAATGGAATTAGTCATAATTATAAACATAATGTCATCCATGAAAAACACAATTAAGTTACTAATCCAAGCTAAAATATATCATAGAATATCTCCTTAAATCTTGAATTGTGTATGAGCAACCATGATCTCTTAATGTGATCTTAAAGAAACCTAAATCAAAACCTTTCCTTTAGTAAATCATGTATAAGTTCATGAAAATATTATTCAGAGCTTCTACATAAATTCATGCAAATTAAGGTTCATAGTCAAAATCATGATAAATGCATGGGTTCATATGGAATTAATTAAAAAATATTTAATTAAGTCTAAACATTCATAATATGATCAACATCAACCAATTCAATCCATACAAATAGAACCGATGAGGAATTGGATAAAAACCTAACCAATTTAGGGAATTCGAATTAGAGATTTAGAGAAAACTTGGGACTTAATTAATGGGTGAATGAAACTCATTGATGAACTCCCTACATACCTTAATCTTGAAGTCCTGAGCAATTGATGAAGAAAGTAGACTTGAACTTGAAGAGGCCTAGAATCCTTGAGAGCCTTGGAGAGAGAACTTTTGAGAGGAACTTTGGGGATTTTGGGGGTAATGAAGGAGAATGGGTAGATTTAGGACTAAAATTAGTTATAAGGGCTTATTTATAAGCAAAACGACGTAGTATAGAAATTAGGTTCATAGGGAAAGACCCAAATACCCCTTTAAAATAATTGTCGGTCAGTCCTACAGTTGCCACCTACATACTTTAGAAATTCCTACATATTGTACTGGTCAATCGTAGGTCAAGTGACAGCTGCCTAAAATCTTCACAAATCCTACAAGCCATTTCTATGGACTGTCAAACTTTCTACAGTCCGTAGACCCTATCCATAGATCTCAACTTTCAACTTGAAATTTCACCAAGTCTGGAACCTTTCAATGAGTCAATCCAGTAGTATGTAGTCCATTCGATGGACCGTCTTGGTAAATCGTAGAATAGATTATTAGGCTTGATTTCCAAATTAATTTCCCCCCACTTCCTACGTGACTGGTCTACGGCCCATAGGACTTCATACGAAGCGTATACTGGTCTCATGGAATTGAACCAGTAGCCTTCTTTGGCCATCTTTCCTTTATGGTGTTACAATATCTCCCCCTTAAGAACATTCGTCCTCGAATGGGATTCAAGCTAGCATGAATAAAGTAGGAGAGAAACTAACAACCCAACACGAATGCAAAATTTCATCAAAATGCACATGAACATGGAGAATAACTCCAAGCTACATCATAACATCAAAAATCAAGTTTTCACGAACATGCATGCATATGGAAACATGACAATGACTTAAACACATGAATCTAAAAGAATGAACCATGAGGAACTAATACCTCAAGCTAGAGTGGGAGCGGAGGCAAAGAGATGAGGATACAAGGACATCATATCAGCTTCGGCCTCCCAAGTAGCATCCTCAACTAATTGATTCCTCCAAAGAACCTTCACGGAAGCAACTTCCTTATTTCTTAACTTTCGGACTTGTCGGTTTAAAATCTCAATCGGAACCTCTTCATAAGAAATATTCTCCTTACCTCCCAAACTTTCCAAATGTACAATGGACGTCGGATCTCCAACATACTTTTTCAATAAGGAGACATGAAAATTGGATGTAACGATGCTAAATCATTAGGCAACTCAAGTTCATAAGCAACTTTGTCAATACACCTCAAAACCTGATATGGGCCCATATAACGGAGACTAAGCTTTCATTTCTTTCCAAATCTCATTACACCCTTCATGGGTGAAAGTTTCAGGTAGACTCAATCATCAAAATAAAATTATAGTTCTATTCTTCTAAAAATGGAATAAGACTTTTATCGACTTTAAGCCATTTTCAACCTCTCACGAATAATTCAAACTTTTTTCACGGCCTCATGCACCAACTGGGCCATATCAAAGAAACCTCTCCAAGTTTAAACCAACCAATATGAGACCTACACTTCCTACCACAGAGAGCCTCATACAGTGCCATACCAATGCTAGAATGATAGTTATTATTATAAGCAAACTCGATCAAAGGCAAATGATCATCCCAATTACCCTTGAAATCAATTAAACAAGTTCTTAGAATATGCTCTAAGGTTTGAATGGTAGGCCCGACTTGTCCATAGGTCCAAGGATAAAAAGTCATGCGAAGTTTCACTTGAGTACTAAAACCTTTTCGAAACGACTTCCAAAATAAATATAAACTGAGTACCTCGATCAGAGATAACGGACAAGGGCACTCCATGCAACCTTAGCATTTCCTTGAAATAAAGCTTGGCATTCTCTTTCGATAGAATGAAGTCTTAATGGGAAGAAAGTGAGTCGATTTCATCATTCGGTCAACTATGACCCAAATCGAATCAAACTGTCGACAAATGCGGGGTAGACCCATAATGAAGTCCATATTCAAGTCTTCCCACTTTCATGTAGGAATACTAATGATTTGAGCCAAACTATCTAGTTTCCAATGCTTAACTTTCACTTGTTGATAATTCAGATATTTAGCCACAAATTCCGCAATGTCTTTCTTCATCCTGATAACGCTCAACTACACTTCATCCAATTCTATGTGTTGGAGGTCTCTAACAAGTATAAACCCAACTAAGAATTGGGGACGAGTGATACAATAAAGAATTCGATCAAGAAGCAAAATCGTGTCCTAATCGTTTGTAGAAGTAAAAGTTCGTAACACTAAAGTAAATCACAAAGATTGAATGATTAATATCAAATGGGGGAATATGGGCAACCAATTTACGATTACTAAAAACGTAAGTAAGCAATTAGAGAAGGTTTCTTGGGAGTGTGATAAGTTGAAAGCTAATTTCGCGTAATGGGTGACTACGTGTTACTTAAACTTGTTGAATATCAGTGGGTAGGCTAGCTAGGTTTTGAGTGCAATAGCCATCTCTCAATCAACTATTGTGATTCATGCGAAACACAATCGAACACCCTAATACCTTAATCAATCCACTTTTTCAAGCTAGACTTGCAAGATTGCAAACAAACCCACTTTCTCAAGCTAGATTCAAAACAATGCAATCAAAGCAGGTATCAACTAATAATTCGACTCTAACACTTCTTTCTCAAGTAAGTATCGACTAAAAGAAGGATGGAGGTTTTAGTCGAACATAATAAAGAACAAGAAATCATTACCAACTAAGATTTCCATTAGATTTTGCAACAATTCACAAGTCTCCAAATGCTCAAATTAAATCTAAAAACCTCACAATCTCTAAAATCCTTGCTTTAAAATGTAGAAGATTAAAATTCCAGGAATGAACAATGGGGGAATCTTTTTAGAACACTTCAGACCTACTTCTCTTATTTTTGAGAAATAACATTTATATTTTCCTAGAATTTCAGCATTGGGATCACTCGGCGAAGTAAGTCGGGCTCGCCAACCTGATCGGTTATGCGCCGAGTGCTCTCTTTCTCGTCTTTTTGGCGAGTCTTTCCACCAACTTTTTCTATAACTTTTGGCGAAGTAGGTCGGGCTCGCTGACCTGTTTGACAATCCGCCGAGTTCTCCTCTTCTCGCCTTCTTGACATGGCTTAGCACCATAGCTTTCTATAACTTTAGGCAGACTAAATCGGCATCGCCGATCTCTTCAGCGTGTCGCCAAATTCAATTCTTTGTTCGCCAAGTTGGTTTTGTCCATGGGCTGGCCTGCTGGAACTTTAGACGAGCTGAAAATCCACTTGGCAACTCGCTGAGTGGCTTTGGCGAGCACCAACTTTGATTTCCTTCAACTTTTTCAGAGTTTTTGCTCCTTTTTGCCTCGTAGTGTACTTGCCTTGATCTTCTGCAATCATGTATGCATATTAATATTTTAAAATAAGTTATGAGCATAAAATAGGCATTGAGGACACTAATTCCCTTAATATTAAGCCCTAAATGAGTCGAAATTCCCGACTCATCAACACCCCCAACTTAAATTTGTTTTTATCCTCAAGTAGAACATACGATCAATCAGGTCAACATGGATGTCTACAAATAGTGCTACTTGAGACTCACCATGAATGCACACGAGGTTCAATATTCCCAAGCAATGTTCAATTGTGCTCTAAAAGTATCAAACGGTGACTAGTCATCATCAAAAAGAAGTCAAGCTCACAATGCTTTCCTCAAATGCAAATTCAAACGATACAAGAGTATTCAAATGCCCTCACATCAAGAATGATTCTATGCTCTCATAAAGTCCATCAAAGATTATATGATAAGGAATCAAAATCAACTCTTACACTCTCAAAGATAAACACATGCATGATTTTACCCATAGGCTTGCCCATATTTTTTTATCAACACATCATTTGGCTCAATCAAGATCATCAAGGTCTTTAAAGGCTTATAACTGGGTTGAGGGTAAGTGTATGATCATATTGGCTTAGTGACTTCTACCTTCATGAAGCATGACTTGCATTTTACTTCTACTCCTTTTCTTTCACTCTTTTCATTTTCACAATTCACCCTAAGTATTTTCAAGTACAAAACTTATTGTTATACTTATTGGATACCCTTGTTCTTTCCACCAATGCACAAATTGCAACCTTCTTTTTCATTATTTTTCTTTTGATTTTCTCTTATTTTTTATATGGAGGGGTTACATATTTTTCCACACAATTCTTTAAGGGTGAATTTCACAAACTTCTTGCTCAATTTCTCTCCTCATTTTTCATCACACCCCCAACTTAGGATTTTGGCCTAAGTTGGCTATTCAAACAAACCAAGGCTTCATGAATGCTTTAGGTGGGGAGGGAAGAGGACAAATGTGTTCATTTTTCATCTGAAGAAAAGTTTAGGCTCAAATGGTGCCAAGCTAGGTTCACACTCTCACAAGGTAGTCACAAAGAGGTATAGTAGCAATTTGGTTCACTCTCACAAATTTGTGCCTAAGATCATGTCATTCATTCACAAATGCTAGTTAATTGGACCAACGAAGCAAGTTCTAGGTATCACCAAGCACATGTTTCAAGAAAACGTCACCACATAAGGCATTCAACACAATCATAGATCATAACTCTACAAGTTAAGCTCGCATGCAACGATCATCAAAAGACTCATTTCGACCTAGTCACAACAAGATGCTAAGAGTCCACACATGACTTATGCAACTCAAATTTGCCTCATTGGACTTGCACAAACATATCATTCAATCAAGAGTACTATTCAAGTCATCAGTATTGATCGCAACTGATACTCAAATATGCAGAAAAATAGCCACAATATTCACAATTACAGAAATGAAGAGGTAGATCAATTGCGATTAAAAATCATCAATAAATAATGTTGAGACTTTCACACATACCCCCCCCCCAAGAAAAACTATGCAATGCCCTCAATGCAAATACAACAAATTTAACTAACAATATGGGAAATGAAAGGTCATTGAATGAAAAGATTAGAGTAGGAGACACTGCACTTTACGCCCAATCGACAATTAATTTTTGAAGAAGATGAACCAATCGATGAGCCACCGAGATGATTTGGCACGCCGAACTTTACAGCAAGATGTCCTTCCAGGTGGAGCAAAAAGGTGAGCTTAGTCGGGCTCGCCGGCCTGATCAGCGATGCGCCAAAAATTTTGTTGCTCGCCAAATTTACGAGAATGAGTCTCAAAGATGTCCATATGATGGATGATGCATTTGAGCAATCGAGGAGATCGATTGGCGCTTCACCGAAAGTGTCAGTCCACGACTCAATTGCCATTCTTCTCAAAATGAGGACTTCAACCTACACATTCAACAAACGTTATTCAAAACAACTAAAACTTTGGTTGCCTCCAAAGAATTTTCTTACTTAATGTTGTGGCACGACGTGGAAATTCTCTCAAGCATCTTCCAAATACACTACTTCAATTACTTATATGTCCCGACATTCTCCAAAATAGAGCTTTAAGTGTTGCCCATTTACTTTGAATGTCGAGCCCTCTTTACCTTCAACTTCAATTGCCCCATTCATGAACACTCGAGTTACTTTGAATGGGCTTGACCACTTTGATTTGAGTTTACTCAGGAAAAGTCTCAAACGAGAGTTATAGAGCAAAACAAGATCACCCACTCTGAACTTTCGCTAAAGGATTTTAGCGTCATTCCACTTTTTCATTTTCTCCTTGTAGAGGGATGAACTCTCATACGCCCGCAGCCAGAACTCCTCCAACTCGTGGAGCTGATTGATTCTACCTTTTGAAGTGTTCCCCAATTCAAGTTTAATGCTTTCAATTCCAATAATTCCTTGTGTTCAAGCTTAATTGGTAGGTGAAAAGATTTTCCAAATACCAATTGGTATGGTGACATGCCAATCGGAGTTTTGAAAATGGTGTGGTAAGCCCAAAGAGTATCATCTAACTTCTGAGACCAAACCAATTTGCATTAACTCTTTTTACCAGAATTCCGTTGATTTCTCTTGGTAAATCGGCCAACCACTTCATTGCTTCCCCAACAAACATCCAGAAAGTTTCTGATATGGTCATGAGGGTCCTCATGAGCAAGTCCTCCAAACAGACCCTTCATTTTCAACTGCTGCAACATAGTGTTGGTCATATGAAACACCGCAATGTCTATAATCAGAGGCAATCGGATAGCACCTACACTTCCCAACTGATCTTCATTGACATCATGCAAATTTATGATGTCAGAGTTGTTCCCGAGTTGGATGGCATTGCTCCCATTGATACTCATCTCTTCACATGTTTTAGAGTCACCAACAAAGAACACAAATAAGTCAATTCAACTACAACAAAATAAGTTCACGACTAAACTTCAATAAAAGAATTTTAAACACGACTCCCCGACAGCGGCCCCATTTTTGATAGCGCTCAACTACACTTCATCCAATTCTAAGTGTAGGCGGACGCTAATAAGTATAAAACCAACTAAGAGTTGGGGTCAATTCCACATGGAGTGATACAGTAAAGAATTCGATCAAGAAGTAAAATCGTGTCCTAATCGTTGGTAGAATTAAAAGTTTTGTAACACTAAAGCAAATCACAAAGTTTGAATGATTAATATGAAATGGGGGAATTTGGGTAACCAATTTACGATTACTAAAAACAGAAGTAAGCAAGTGGAGAAGATTTCTTGGGAGTGTAGGCTAGGTTTTGAGTGCAATAGCCATCTCTCAATCAACTATTGCGATTCAAGCGAGTTCTCTCGAACCTAAACAAGTGAAACTCAATCGAATAACCCAATGCATTAATCAATCCACTCTTTCAAGCTAGAATTGCAAGATTGCAAACAAACCCACTTTCTCAAGCTAGATAAAAAACAATGCAATCAAATAGTTATCAACTAATAATTCGACTCTAACACTTCTTTCTCAAGCAAGTATCGAGTTCTAAGCTAGAATTGCAGTTGCAACTACAATTCCTCAATTAAAACATGAACAATTAATTGAACCCACTTCAAATCAATAATAAAAACAGTAACTAACAACACCCATTATCTGATTAACGCATTCAACTACATAATCAAACCTACAAGAATGGGGGTTCTAGCCGAACATAATAGAGAACAAGAAATCGTTACCAACTAAGTTTTCCATAAGATTTTACAATAATTCACAAGTCTCCAAATGCTCAAATTAAAGCTAAAAACCTCACAATCCTTGCTTCAGAATGTAAAAGATTAAAAATGCAACAATGAACAAAGGGGGAATATTTTTAGAATTGTTTAGAACTACTTCTTTCTTTTGAAAAATAACATTTACACTTTCCTAGAATTTGAGTATCGGGGTCAATCAGCGAAGTAAGTCGGGCTCACCGACCTGATCGGTGATGCGTCGAGTGCTCTCTTTCTCACTTTTTTGGTGAGTCTTTCAACCAACTTGTTCTGTAACTTTTGGAGAAGTGGGTCGGGCTCGCCGACCTGCTTGGCGATCCGTCGAGTGCTCGTCTTCTCGCCTTTTTGACATGGCTTTGTACCACCTCTTTCTGTAACTTTAGGCGGACTAAATCAACATTGCCAATATCTTCGGCGTGTCATCGAATTTTTTCTTTGTTTGCCAAGTTTATTTTATCCATGGGTTGACCTGTTGGAAGTTTAGGCGAGCTGAAAGTCCACTCGACAACTCATCGAGTGGCTTTGGTGAGTACCGACTTTGCTTTCTTTCAACTTTTTCAGCTTTTTCGCTCCTTTTTGCCTCGTAATGTCCTTGCCTAGCTCTTTTGCCTTCATTGCTGCCTATTAATATTTTAACATCAATTATGTGCATAAAATATGCATTGAGGACACTAATTCCCTAAATATTAAGACCTAAATGAGTCAATATTCTCGACTCATCACATCCCATTCCACCAATAGACTTCCTGCAAATCACGGTACATCTTGGTGGCTCCCGGGTGAATAGCATATCGACAACTATGAGCTTTTGTCAGAATTTGATTCTTCAACTCATCAATATTCAGGACATATAATCGACCTTGATTTTGAAGGATACCATATCCCCCTTGGGAGAAAGCCTCAATGGTTTTTTCGGAAACCGACTTCTTCAAGTTAACTAATATTGGATCAAGATCTTTCTTAGGTTTCACACCTGATACGAAAGATGATTCCTAATCATTATGAACAACTACACCACCTTCATTAGAATCAACCAAAAAAACACTCAATCAAGCTAATCTATGAACTTCGTGAACTAACTCTTTCTTATCATCCTCAACATGAGCAATAATACCCATCGATAACCGACTAAGAGCATCTTCTACCACATTCGCCTTTTTGAGATGATGTAGGATGCTATATTGTAATCCCTTAACAGCTCAAGTCATCTCATTTGGCTAAGATTCAAATCCTTTTGAGTGAACACATACTTCAAACTCTTGTGGTCGGTGAACACATATACTGATATACATGAACACCATACAGGTAGTGTCTCCAAAACTTTAGAGCAAACACGATTACTACTTACACTAAATCATGAGTCAAATAATTATTTTCATGCACTTTCAGTTCCCTTGAAGCATAAGCAATGACTTTCCCATGTTGCATCAAAACACAACCAAGACAAATCCATGAAGCATCACAATAAACCACAAAACCATTTGATCATTCTAGTAACGTCAAAATAGGGTCTAAAGTTGGTCTATCCTTCAAATTTTGGAAACTCTTCTCCCAAGCTTCAGACCATAGAAATTTTACCTTATTCTGAGTCAATGTCGTCAATGGTGAGGCAATGGAGGAAAATCCTTCCACGAACCTTCAATGGTAACCAGCCAAACCTAAGAAACTTTGTATATCCAAAGCGAACAAAGGTCTAGGCCAATTTTTAACCTCCTCAATTTTCTTAGGATCGATTTGAATTCCTTCACCGGAGATAATATGGCCAAGAAAAGCAACAAACATCAACCAAAACTCACACTTGCTAAATTTAGCATACAATTCATGGTCCTTGAGAATTTGTAACACAATCCTCAAATTATCAATATGCTCATCCTTATTCTGTGAATAAATCAAGATATCATTGATAAACACGATCACACACATGTCAAGATATTCCTTAAATACTCTATTCATTAAATCCATGAATATCGCTATGGTATTGGTCAAACCAAATGATATTACTAAAAACTTATAATGACCATACTGAATTCAAAAAGCTATCTCCAAAATGTCATTCTCCTTCACCCTCAATTGGTGATAACCTAGTCGGAGGTCAATCTTGGAGAAGTAACTTGCTCCTTGGAGTTATTCAAACAAATCATATTTCCTTGGAATATGATACTTATTCTTAATGGTAATCTTATTCAATTACCGATAATCAATGCACATTCAGAGAGAACTATTCTTCTTTCAAACAAACAATACTCGAGCACCCCATGGAGAGATACTCGGTCTAATAAAATGCTTATCCATTAAATCTTTCAATTACTCCTTTAAATCCTTAAGTTCTACTGAGGCCATATGATACGGAGGAGTAGGTATAGGTTATGTATCTGGAGAAGGTAAATACCAAAGTCTATTTCCCTTTCGGGATAAATACCAGGAAGATCATCGGGAAATACTTTTGGAAACTGATTTACAATCAAAACTGACTCACGAGTAGGGGTTTCAGAATCTATATCCCTAACCCGAACAAGATAATGAATGCAACCCTTAGAAATTATTTTCCTAGATTTTAGGCAAGATACAAACTTACCCTTGAGAACACAATTTCCCTCTTCCCATGACATGATAGGTTCATTTGGAACCTTGAAAGTGACCAATCGGGTCTTACAATATATGAAAACATAACATGCATGAAGCCAATCCATCCCAAGAATAATATCAAAATCTAACATATCAAGTTCTACAAGATCAACATGAGTAGTCTCTATGAGAAACAAATATAGGACAATTTCTATAGAATAGCTTAGCCACAATAGCATCACCCACGTAAGTAGAGATATGGAATAGATTAGAAAGGATTTCAGGACAAACATCAAATCTCATGGCCACATAAGGAGTAACAAACGATAAGGTAGCACCCAGATAAAGTAAAGCATAAACATCAAGATGAAAGACTTTGAACATTCTGGTTCCCACATCTGGAGATCCCTTACGATCCTGTCGAGTTTGAAGAGCATATAATTTATTTTGCTTTGGAGCACTCAAACTGGAACCATTAGGTTGAACTTGCCTACCATCACTTACCTTAGTAGCAAACAATGAAAAATCTATCATTTTGTGACCACTCTTTCCACACTTACAACAACAATATTTACCGACCAACCACTTGCAATCATGTTTCTTACAATACCTAGTGCAAGCGGGGGTAGAAGTTCATTTACCACCATTTCCTCCTTGAGGCTTAGAGTTAGACACGTTACCCTTGTTGAACCTAGGATCAAGAGCATTACAAGAACCTTGAACAGAAAACTTTTTCTGAAATTGAGGACTCCCTTGTCCACCAAACCTAAAATGAGAAATGTAACACCCCGAAAACTAGTAGGCTAAACTAGAACTAAATGTGAGGGTTAACGTCAAGGGAAAAGGGAAAAAGCCAAGGGAAATGGGCAAGGGCTAAGGCAAGGGGCCAAGGCAGAACTAAAATTGGCCAAAGCACTGCCCACCATGACTACGAGGGTCTTCACGACCCATGGTGGCCACCACACCCCATGGTGGTGAGGCAGTATCCTCTCTAATTGTGCCCCAAAAAGGCTCCCCTTCACGAGCCACTTTACAGCTCGTGGTGAAGACCACAACTCGTGGGAAGGCTCATGGGGTTGCCTTAATCTTGTGGGTGGGGGGGGGGGGGTTCTAGGGTGGCCTAGCTACTGGTAAAGGGACCAGGGCACCTCCACAGGTCATGGTGCCCTTGACGGCTCGTGAAGATGGGCGTAGCCCCTGGGAACCCCACTTTAAGTAGGGATTATTTTAGGTAATTCATTTTTAGTTGGGTATTAAGTGAGGTTGTTTTGACTTAGTTTTATACACCTATATAAGTAATTTTAAGTCAAAATATACCCATTCACTCCATTATTTCCAAAATCCCAAATCAAATCCCAAAAGTTCATCTTCTCTAAAAAATTCTCTCTCTAGAACTTGTAAAAACTCAAGAAGAAGAATGGTGAAATTGAAGCTTGGGGTGCAAGATTTCGAGGGATTTTCATCAATTTATTCAAGGATTCACCCTCAATGTATGGTAGTTTTCATCTTTGGGTAGATTCCACCCAAAGAGCCCCTTCAAAACTTGGTTTTCAAACTTCAAATTATCCCCAAATCTAGGGTTTTGGTTCGAACACATGGATTCTTTTTAAAGGTGATTTTTATAATTGAATTGATGATTTATGGTTTAATTTTGGTGAAATTTACCCAAGAACCCATGTACCCCTCTCTATTGCTAAATTGTATCTTAATGGAATTTAGAAGCATGTAATTGGGTCTTGTATGAATGAATTGAATTGATTGAGTTACGTATTACCCCCATCTAAGGTAGAATTTCTAGAATGTTGGATTGAATGTGATTCATGCTTTCTTGATGGGTAAGTTATGAGAATTTGTACATGAATGTGAGAACTATGCATGGGTTCAAGATTTATGTTGAGAATGAAGATCCTATGACTATGGTGTAATTGTGGTATTGATAGGAAAGGTTATTCTCCCCTATACACTTACACATTAATATGCATGAATTATTATGATTATGATGATCTTGTTGTATTTAATGAAAGGTTATTCTCATGAGCACAATATGAATATGATCTGAAAGGTTTACTCACATGTTGATGATTCTAAGGTTGAAAGGACATTCTCACTTAATGAATCTATGAGCTATTATGATACAATGTTGACTTGAGTGCCAAGTACATTCTTTTATGTACATGAACTTAAGTAAAGACTTAATATGAATTTCAAGGGAATTATGCTTCGCACCAAGTGGATATGAAAGTGAGATGGAAGCTTTTACGTTAGAAATTCCGGCTTCCCAAAGTAAGTTAATTATCTCACGAGATGGAAACCTTTTACGTTAGAAAGTCTAGGTTTCTAGTAGCAATCTCCTTATCCCATAACTATGTGCCCACATAGGTCTTTAACTAGTGGATCCAACTAAAAGCTAAAATGTACGTTCTACCTTAGGCAAGTAGGACACCTCTTTTCGGTGTGGGGGTAGAAAACCAGATTCTATGTAGCTCAGATGGTCTATATCGGTTAAGGCTATTTCCCTTATGTGATAAGAATATGAATTATGACAAGAACATGAACTTTAGCTATGACTCCTTCAGAGGTACTACTTAGTATGAGTGGGGATATGGGACTTCACTTATGCATTGCACAAGTAGACTTTAAAAGGGGTTATGGTGAGGTTATTTTATGCTATGAAGACTAATGAATTATGCAATGTATGATATGTATGGTTGTTAATATTAACTTTACTTGCTTCAAGTTATGAATATGAATGGTTCCTTGTATATGAGTATTGGCTATAGGTGAGGTCAAGGTGTGATATGTATGATGTTGGTGACCTAAAAGTGGTAGTTGGCATATGGTAGGGTTATGGGATCTTGCCTTTGCATTGCACTAGTATAACTTTGGGGTTGCTTATGATATAGTTTGACTTATGTTTCTTCACAAATGTGCATGATGGCTTTTAAACTTGATAAATGCACGATTTCAACTAAATGTCCCTTTTATGCATGTTTTATGGATTTTTGTTCATAGCTACTGATATACCGTGAGTTTACGATATTTCTAATACATTTCACTTACAAGATGTGTGTGTCTAGGGCCTTTTAGTATTGGTTTTTATGTGTTTTTATCATATTTTGCAGGAAAGATGTTCAGGCGCGGAAGTAAAGAGACAGCTAAAAGAGATGCAGAAAAGGGCATCTACGGAGTGATCTACGGACCGTAGGTCTATTGACGCTCCGTAGATCAGCAGCCAAGTTATGGAGGCAAATCAGGGAAATCTGACCAAGTGTGGAACCACGGTGCCCATTGACGGTCCGTAGATGGATCTACGGACCGTACTGTTGATCCGTAGATGGATACTGCGAGGGTTCCAGTACCTGATTTTGAAGATTCTAAGT
>JAJOOO010023855.1:0-21358 GCA_029582685.1 Solanum piurae
GTTTGTTTTTTTTTTAAAAAAAATAATTTCAAAATTTTATTTTTTCCACCCCACCCCCACCCCGTACCCGCGACCCCCCCCCCAATCACCCCCCAACCCCTTCCAAAAAAAATTTAAGTTTGTTTTTTAAAAAAAAAATCACTTTCAAAATTTTATTTTTCCACCCCTCCCCCCACCCCCTACCTGCGACCCCCCTCCATCACCCCCCCCCCACCTCCTCCAAAAGAAATTTAAATTTGTTTTTAAAAAACTATTTTCAATTTCAAATTTTTATTTTTTCACCCCACCCCATCCCCTACCCCCCCTCCAAAAAAAATTAAATTTGCTTTTTAAAAAATATTTTCAATTTCAATTTTTTATTTTTCCATCCCCCCCCCCCACCCCCTCCGAAAAAAAATAAGTTTGTTTTTAAAAATATTTTCAATTTCAAATTTTTATTTTTTAACCCCATCTCACCCCCACCACCCCCTCCCCCCACCAAAAAAATTTAAGTTTATTTTTTAAAAATATTTTTAGTTTCAATTCAAAAATTATTTTCTACTCTCTAATAAAAATGAAAGATATTTTTTCAAAAATATTTTTCATTCATAAATCAAACACTAAATTATTATTTTTGGAAAATATTTTCTACTCATCAACCAAACATGAGAAAATAAGTCCATAGTCTACTTGTTTTCTAGGAAAACATTTTCCTTCATACCAAACACACCCTAAGTGTCTACTTGTGCATACCTAAAGTTGAAAGTCATAAATGTGATTTGAGACCAAGTTAAAGGGCATATTTATGTATTATGTCTTTTATATTTATGTCCTTCAATTTTGGGTGTGCACAAATAGACATTTGAACTTGTATAAAATTGAACAAAGACACACACGTCCTACGTGGCATCATACATGACAAATAATTGGAGCATATTATTGGTCCTGTAATGTAAAGACGTTATATCCTTGTCACCCTTTTATGGTGCTCATGCATCTATACCTCAATTCAAAGATTCCCAAGTGTGTAGAATTAATCAATGTAGGAAATGAATTGTTGCTGAGTGGTTAAGCTATCTGAAATTTAAGATAATTGTTGGAATAGTCATGCAAATTGTTGGCATAAGAAGCAAAACAAAAGATGAACAAAGATTATAAAAGTCTGAGAGCATTATGAAATGAAATAGTGCCAACATTAGAGTTAGGGGCTTTCACGGGTTAGTTAGAACGGCTAGTATTACAAAACTTCTTATCACTGAATTTAGTATGACTAAAGCTACACAATTCACTACTATTGACCTAAACAAGGAAGTGACAATGACACTCTCAGGGCCCGTTTGGCCATGTGATATGGAATCGTGATATGAAATTATAATATAAAATTATGAGATGAAAATGAAGTTTTGTTTGGACATGCGATATGAAATTTTTGTGTTGTATATTTTCTCATAAACATAAGAATACCATAAGTTGTAAAACTATTAAAATAGCCCCAATTGTTCATTCAATCTTATCAAATACACGAAAATTTATAAAATCACATAATAAATTATTACAAAGCCGTTTGTTCTCCACTTATGTAATCGTTTCATCTAACTTTAATTGATCAAACTTTAATTCAATAAAAAAAATAGAACATAAATTGTAGTGTACTAGCCTTTAATGTAATTCTCCCACATAGTACGGACAACTCCTCACATTGAACTTGCATTTCTTGATCATATGACCGAGAAGACGAACTAACATTATTAGTTTGAGTCATTTGTTGGTCAATATCATCCGCAACTATATTTTCATGCTCATAGACCATAAATATTTCATCACTCCTTTGGTATTTCGCAAATAATTATGTAACACTGTACATAATTTCCAATTTGAAACTATCCCGGAAGGATTGCCACCATCAGATTGCGATGCAACTCAAGATCCTGTTTCATTATGTGACTCGATAAGGAAGAACTGCTTGACTCCTTTTCGGGATTTACTATCAAAGCTTATTTCATCACTGGTCATTCCACCAATTTCTTGTATAATATCAGATGGGATGATGAGCTTTGCCATTAAGGCTGCACAAGAATTTGACATCCCTGATGTCCAATTTTGGACAGCCTCAGCTTGTGGTTATATGGGATACCTTCATTTTGATGAACTAAGAAGAAGAGGGATTATCCCGTTTAAAGGTTCATCCTCAGACCTCAACCTCATACTCCCTCCATTTCAATTTGTTTGTTTTATTTTTCTTTTTAGTCTGTTTAAAAAGAATGGTTCTTTCCTTTTCTGACAACTTCTTTATTCTAACTTTCCACGAGACATATTTAAGACCACATGATTAAAGAACATTTTGGTACATTCTAAATATCTTTAGTTTAAGATCATAGAATTCAAAAGTCTTATTTACTTTGTTCAACTCTGTGACAATTCAAAACCAAACAAAGAATTTGAAACATATGCAGATGGAGCTTACGGATAATAAGTTCATTTTAATTCAATATTTCGATATGAAACTATATAAATGTGAAAAGCTATTTGTGGAACAGATGACAACTTCATGGAGGATGGTAAACTGGATACAATTGTTGATGGGATTCCAGGAATGAGAAACATTAGTTTGAAGGACTTGCCAAGCTTTATCAGGACTACTGATCCAGATGATATTCTGTTAAACTATTTAGGCGATGAAGCACAAAATTGTTTGAAATCTTCTGCAATGATCATCAACACATTCACTGAATTGGAACGCGAAGTCCTGGAAGCGATTGAGGCTAGATTCGTAAATATTTCTGTTACAGGTCCACTTTCATTGATGGAAAAAACTATCCCAGAAAAAAAATTGAGCTCATTTAGGCCGAGTTTATGGAAAGGAGAATTTCAATGTCTTGAATGGTTAGATAAGCAGGAACCAAGTTCAGTAATTTATGTGAATTATGGATGTATGACTTTAATGTCAGACCATCACCTGAAAGAATTCGCGTGGGGACTTGCCAATAGCAAGCACCCATTCCTGTGGATCGTTAGGCCCGACATAGTGATGGGGGATTCATCCGTGTTGCCTGATGAGTTTCATGAAGAGATTAAAGACAGGGGATTATTAGCATGCTGGTGCCCACAAAACCAAGTTCTTTCCCATCCATCTATTGGCTTTTTTCTAACACATTGTGGATGGAACTCTATGATTGAAAGCATAGGTTCAAGGGTTCCTCTAATTTGCTGGCCATTCTTTGCTGAGCAACAAACAAATTGTCGATATGCTTGTGCAGAGTGGGGAATAGGTGTTGAGGTCAATCAAGGTGTCAAGCGCGAAGAAATTGAAGCAATTATTAAGGATATGTTGGAAGGTGAAAAAGGTAAGGAGTGAAAGGCAAGGCGTTGGAGTGGGAGAAGAAAGCAGCAGAAGCAATTGATATTGGAGGGCCTTCATGGAAACACTTTGATACATTCTTGGAAAAACATCTTCTTAACAGGAAATAACATTGAATGAAAAACTTCATCCTTTTAAACAAACAATTTCTAAGCAGGAGAAAAGCCTAATAAGCAAGAGTTAGCTAATTTTGTTTCCATTAAATAAAAAATTATCTTAACTGAATCAGTAAAAGAATACAGAGCTGAATGTTAGTAGAGGCTTCGAGATAGACATACGAGCTTTACGTTGTTTTCAAATAAACTCACTCTTGAGTATTAAGTTTTATATTTCAGACTACTCAATTATTTCATTTTAACTTCCACATTCAGCTATCCTCGGTTATTGTTTACGTAAATCATAGTGTCATGCCAGATGATGAATTGCTTTGGATTACTTGTGGCTCTAAGCACCATATTACGACTAGGGTGTAAGTTTAAATGAATGGTTCATTGATAATTTTAACCCTTAATAATAATAATAATAAAGAAAATTAAAAGGTGTGGATCAACCCTATTATCTCTTCTTCTTCTTTTTGCGTAGTTCTGGCTGAGTAGAAAGTAGGATTATTATTTTCTTAATCTTCAAACAGAAGTCAGCAACATTAAAGATTTCATTGTCAGATAACTGAGATTTCATAAACAGCTTCGATTCGAAGAGATAAATTATTGTTATTTTGGAGCTAATGTTAAGTTTTGATGATTTAACAAACTTAGAGATCTAACAAGGAACCAGATTCTTCTTATTGGGACTGATGACAGTGAAATGAATGAATAAACTCAATGTGAGGAATATTTGTGTGTAATCATCAAAAAGGGAGAAAATATTATATTCTAGGTGTTTTGATGATCGTCACAAATGCAGGGACCCGGTCCTTGGCAGAGTGCACTCATCCAGATTCAAATGGGGTACAACTGTAAAGTTGTCATGTCAGGTGGTAGGTGAAAAGCGCAGTGTACTGCACCAACAGGAAGAGCGTACGAGTTTGTTTGTTTCAGTGTCTCACAAACGCAGGGACCTGGTCCTTGGCTGAGTTCTCTCGTCCAGATCTATAATGGGGTACAACTGTAAAGCTATCGTGTCAGAGGTTAGTGAAGCGTCAGCGTACTACACCAATCAGAATGGACACAGTTATTTGTCCAACCGTTAATAACTCTTTATAGTTGACTTAGTCAACATGACAAACAACAAATTAATTCATTCATTCAAAAGAGGAAGAAAGCCAGCAAGCCTTTCAAGAACTCATGAAGAACATTGTAAAGGACCTGGTCCCTGCAAGATTGCATATACGAAAAGGTGACAAGACAGTCTGTCAGAAAAAGTTGTTGGTAGGTGCAGAACTTTTCTAACTAGCAGGCTCTCAGCCAATAGGATCGTCTCAAGGAGTTTGTGTTGATTTTATATAGTTTGTTCTCCAAAACACAAACTCAAGATTTGGCAAACAAAAACTTGGATTTTCTCTGAAAATTCATAAGCTTGAAAAGAAGGCCATCTTCAAGGAAGAACATTGCTCATATCAACAAGGGACCAGATGGAGTACTGAAGAGTCTTTGTTGTATTTAGATCTTTGTGTCTCATGTGCTTATATTGTAAATCTATTCCTAATCTATAAAGGAATTAGATCTTCGTTCTGTTCTACCAAAAGTCTAAGTCAGTTAAGGTCAACTGATTTAGTGGGCAACACTGTTGCTGCTTAGCCAAAATTCTAAGTCATCTAGTGGTAGGTGATTTAGTGGGCAGTGTTGTATCTGCTTAGTTGAAGTCTAAGTTATCTAGAGGTAGGTAGCTTAGTGGTCAGTGGGGTATCTTCTTAGGCTCGATTAAGTAATCGTTGTATTACTTAGTGTGATATTAGGAGGTTAATCTCATTGTTGTGGTGTAAACTGTGTTTTACTTTTGCTTGAGAAGATTAGTAAAACAATTTGGAAAATCCTGTGAGACGGGTTGCGATTTTACTTCCTTGAGCAAGGAGGTTTCCACATAAAAATCTTGTGCCTGTTTTATATCGTGATATTCACTTTCTTCATTGTTATTCTGCTGAGGGACCTGGTCCCGTGGTCACTGGTGGACGCATACATTCCAACAATTGGCATCAGAGCGTTGGATTCTCTATTTTGTTAACACCAAGAGAATAGATCCTGAAGGAATGGCGGCCTTACCAAGTCTAGAAGAAGGTAAATCTACCACGTCTTCCTCGTTTCAACAGCAAGTACTATCAGTGGTGGAAGACCAGAATGCACGATTATATCATGGAGAAAGACAGCGAGCTGTGGGACTTGATTCTTGATGGTCCTTACATTCCTACCATGAATGTGAAGGAAAAAGATCTAACTCAGGAGGTTCCCAAGTGTAGAAGAGAGTATGATGAAATAGACAGAAAAAAGGAAAAGTTAGTAGCACTAAAGGTATCTCAAAATGATGCTTCTGAAGACTAAGAAGAGATGAGTTATTTGACTGAAAGGTTTAAAAAAATAGTCAAAAAACATGGAGGGTTTCAAGAAGAAGGAAACTCCAATAGAACAGAAAATGCAAACGACCTCTGTCATAAGTGTGGAAAGCCAAGCAACTTTATGAGAGACTGTCAGAGTCATAAGCATAAATTTCAAGACTTCAAAGAAAGGCGAAGGGACCAGGTCCCTGACCATGCTAAGAGAAAGGCTAATGTTGATCATGTGGTGACGAAAGTCTTTGCAGTATGGGGACACGCCTCTAGTGATTCTGAAGAGGGAGAACCCCATGAAGATGTATCTATGATGGCAGTCAAGGATGATGAGGACATATTCAACTCCATCTTCTCATTGACGGCAAAAACTGACGATGAAGACGACAAGAACGAGGTAACACTTCTTGACCTTAAGGGTAACATAGACAGCCTGTCCATTAAAAGTTTGAGAAAACTTGCCATTGTGCTAATTGACTCTGTTGATGAATTAACGAATGAAAAAATGGTCTTAAGTGAAAATCTGGATCTTTGTCAAGATGAAAAATCAGCCAGTATATCTCAGATGTCCGAAATGAATGTTAGATTGAGTATTATGGAGACTGAGGATTGTCAACATAAGGAAGAACCAGAAATCTCTGAGAATGGAAAAAGGAAACTCAGTAGCTTTGAGCTTGATATAGAGGAGAGCCTAAAAATTTCTGAGTCCAAACTAGTTGTCGTCCTTGAAAGAAATTCACAGCTAGTAAGGGACTTAAGTCAAGTTAAAGAAGAGCTAAATCAATCTTTGAAAAGGACTGATTCTTCAAATATTCTTTCTAACTTGGCAAATCAGAAATTCAACAGTGGTAAGGGTTTAGGGTGCAGAAAGATAGAACCTTTCTATAACCCTCATAGAAAGTATGTATTAGTATATGATAATCTAATATGTACTCATTGTGGGAGATATGGTCACCTGAAGAGAAATTGTGAATCCATGAGAAAGACCAAAGAAAACCAAACAAGGTTTCTTGAATCTGAAAAGAAGAAAGGACCTGGTTCCAGGTATCATTTCAGTAAAAACACCTTTCCCCCATGGACTGGAAGGTTTCTCATTAAGCCTCCTGATAGTTTTTGGGAACTCCATCTCAAGTGGGTTCCCAAGGCTAACAAGTGATATGGTATGCAAGTGAGAAGAAGTAGTAACAGTTAGTGTTGATTCATGAATAGCGGATGCTCAAAGCACGTGATTGGGAAAACTGAAAACTTCCTCTCTCTCAAGGCACTTCAAGGTAGAGGTGTCTCATTTGACAATAAAAAAAAAGGTATAATCTTGGTATAGGCATGATTGGGAAGTCTGTAGAACACGCCATTAAGAATGTGTACTATGTCAATGGTTGAAGTACAATCCTTCAAGTGTTCCACAGATTTTTGATGAACGAAATGAATTTAAGGTCTTATCACATAAATGTGTTGTCACAAACTTGCTCTCTTGAGTGATGATCTTGACAGAAAAGAGATGCAAGAACATGTATATTGTTGATCTGAACACCGCTCATAGTAACAGGGTCAAGGTGAGAATGTTGATCAATGACTCAGGAGACTTGGCCATTTGAGGGCTCATCTGCTTAACAAACTTGTGTCAAGGGACCTGGTCCTCGGTCTGCTCAGAATAAAATTTGCAGATGACAAAGTTTGTGATGATTGTGCTAAAAGGAAGAAAATCATACTATCATTCAAGTGGAATATGCAGGCTGTTAATCTTCCAAAGAATTTTTCGGCTGAAATGGTGAATAGTATATGTTTTGTGACCAAAATGATGATATTGAGAAGTGTAATCTCAATAATGTTGAAAGATTTGTGGGATACTCTTCCTCCAGCAAGGCTTATCAAGTGTATAAAAGGTGGTCATGTGATTTTTGATGAGTCTGGAAGAATTGAGAAGTTGCAAAAGAAAAAAGATTCTTAAATGGAAGGGCTGCTTTAGATTCAGAGAGACGGTCTAAATATTGAGCTTGCTGAAGAACATCCTCTTCATGAATCCAACAATCTCAAGGAAGCTGATGCAGATTATGAACATGATGAGGGATTCGATCATGTAGACAATGTTGAACAAAGATGATGCAGTTCAAACTGATAATGTGAATTCTGAAGGTGAGAATGAAGAAGCTGATCAATCTCAGTTTGAAAGAAGCAAAGTATGACACTCGGTTCCCCCAACAAGCTGATAGGTTGTCCAAGTTCCTCTTCAACAATGGCTTCAAAATAGGTAAAATTGTCAAAAACCCTCTTTTTGAAATCACAAGGAAATAAATTACTGATCATTCAAGTGTATATTGATGATGTCAACTTTGGAGCTACCTTTTTAATTGTTGTGTGAAGAGTTTGCCGCATTCATGGGTAGTGAGTTCTAAATGAGCACGATGGGAGATTTCTTCTTAGAGCTACAGATTCAGAAAATCTCTAAAGGTACCCTCGGTTGTCCAAAAAAGTACATCAATGAGCTGCTCAAAAGGCTTAACATACTTGAAGTCAAGACAATGTTAAAAAGGGGTAATGTCATCATGAAGTTTTGCAAAATGGAAGATCAAGTGGCTGACATCTTCACCCAAGGCCTAATCAAGGACCAGCTTGTCAAGAACATGTATGCACTCACAGTGACTTAGATAAATGGATGAAGATAGCACAGCGTGATCAAGGCAATTGATGTCTGAACAAAGACAGTGACCTGGTACCAGTTCAGAGAAGCTACTGAAAAGGTTTCATGTTATGGATGCCTAGACAATTCATACTCTCATGGGAACTAACTTGAAGCTAGACGCTGATGAACCTGGTTCAGAGACTCTATTCTTGTAAAAAGAAATCACATTTGAGGGTCACTAAGAGAATCCGAAGACACTTGAAGAAAACAGGGACCTGGTTCTATTATGTCCATCAGGAGACTTTTTTATTTGGAGGAACATGTGATGATGATTATGCTGGGTATCAAGTTGATGGAAAGAGTACCTCAGGAGTGACTTATGTTATAGGTTGATCTCTCACTCCTAGGGAACTAAAAGGCAAGATTCAGTTGCTCTTTCAACACCTGAGGCAGAGAATGTATCAAGTGCAGCTTGATGTGCTCAACCCTTGTGGATCAAGAAGCATTTTGAAGCTCTTAGAAGACCTGACTGAGATGATCAAACTGATGTTGGAAATGCTAAAATCTTCTTGAACGGATCCTTCCTAAAGCAATCAACTCTCTCATGACTATGCAAAGGGAGCAGGTATACTTGTTTTTCAGTTATGGATGTTTTAGCAAGTTCAGTCTTATACCTTTTGTAGGTATACACACATGGCAAAAGGGCAGAAGGAGAATGGAGGTCAGGATAGATTTATGCAATCACATTCAAACTACAGAGAGGGGACCTGGTCCATTCTCAAAGGTTAGCACTCTTAACATTGCAGTTTGAATTATGCATGAGAACCGTTGCAATTGCCACATGTCTATCATTCAGGTATCTGACTGTTGTCCCATCATTTGAATACCAAAATGACACTTTCTTTCACATAATACACCCTTTCACTTCCTTTATATTCCATATTTGTTTTCATATTCTCCCTACAAAATTCAATTTCCCTTCCAAATATCAGAGTTTTTTTAAACCCTCTTTTTTCCTCTCTCAAAAGCTCTTCAAATGTTTAAACCCTTTGTTCTTACTGGAGAATTTTCTGATGAAGATGTTTTTAAGTATGAAGAGGGACCAGGTCCACCAAGTAAAAGAAAGAAGTGGAAAAGATGATGTTCAAAAAGGGAAGAAGTCGATACTTTGAGAACTCAAAGTATTCTGAATAGGAGGGTGTTTGTTTAAAAAAAATGAAATGAAATTTTCTTTTTTGTTCCTCAATTATTGATCTATTCATCTCAGAGGCCTTGAGTAAGTTTGATTTTACCTATCTTTCTGTTATGAGAAAATTAGGCTAGTGTTGGAAGCTATGAAAGTTGCTCCTGCTAACAGGGATACTAAAATGGTTTGCCTAAAGGCTCAGCTTCTGAAACAGAACTATCAGAGGGACCAGGTTGAAAAATTAAAAAAAAAATTGGCAGCCTTGAAGATTCAACATGAAGGCTGGGCAGCAAAGAATGTGAGCTTCAAATGAGGCTTCTAAAAATACCATGCTAAGGGATATGCTCTACTAATTCTATTCTTTCAATCCCTTGCCTCTAAGTCATCCTCTCTCTTCCTAAATTCCTATGTCAGTCCTCCTCGTTTTCTATCGAAATTCAATGGGCATTGTCTTGGTTCTCATTCGTAATAATATGTGCAATTCTTTGATTGTTGATCTTTTATTTATGAATGACAAATGCCTTGTTTCTACGGACTTGTCTCATTACTTTTTGCATTTTTACTCATGCTCAGTGTTGCCCAAGTGGCCATGAATTTGCTTGAACTGCATTTCTGTCAACTTGGTTTACTACTTTAACCTCTCTTTTTATGTCAAAAAGGGGGGAATTGCTAAGGTATGAGATCAATGATTTAGCTACTTGAAGAGGACATGACCATGCCTATAGGGGGAATCAATGCTAGCTACTTGAAGAAGACATGGTCATGTCGATAGGGGGAATGAATGCTAGCTACTTGAAGATGACATGGTCATGCCGATAGGGGGAATCAATGCTAGCTACTTAAATAGGACATAGTCATGTCGATAGGGGGAAGAAGTTGTCTGTCATAATCAAAAAGGGGGAAATGTTATTTTGATGTTTTGATGATTTGACAAACTCCGGGGATGATGAAACTCCAGTTACCTGAAGAGTTCTTGTTGATAGGGGGAACTGGTGAATAAGTCTGTTATCATCAAAAAGGGAGAAAATGTTATTTTGGAGCTAATGTTAAGTTTTGATGATTTAAGAAACTTAGAGATCTAACAAGGAACCAGATCCTTCTTATTGGGACTGATGACAGTGAAATGAATGAATAAACTCAGTGTGAGGAATATTTGTGTGTAATCATTAAAAAGGGGGGAAATGTTATATTTTAGGTGTTTTGATGATCCTCACAAATGCAGGACCTGGTCCCTGGCAGAGTGCTCTCATCCAGATTCAAATGGGGTACAACTGTAACGTTGTCATGTCAGGTGGTAGGTGAAAAGCGCAGTGTACTGCACCAACAGGAAGAGCGTACGAGACTGTCTGTTTCAGTGTCTCACAAATGCAGGGACCTGGTCCTTGGATGAGTTCTCTCGTCCAGATCTATAATGGGGTACAACTGTAAAGCTGTTGTGTCAGAGGTTGGTGAAGCGTCAGTGTACTACACCAATCAGAATGGACGCAGTTGTTTGTCCAACGGTTAATAACTCTTTATAGTTGACTTAGTCAACATGACAAACAACAAATTAATTCATTCATTCAAAAGAGGAAGAGAGCCAACAAGCCTTTCAAGAACTCATGTAGAACATTGTAAGGGACCTGGTCCCTGCAAGATTGCGTATACGAAAAGGTGACAAGACAATCTGTCAGAAAAAGTTGTTGGTAGGTGGACAACTTTTCTAACTAGCAGGCTCTCAGCCAATAGTTCGTGGAGGCTATTGTTTCAGCTTTATCTATTTATAGTGTATAACTTCTTTTCTTGAGGTTTGAATAATTGCTTCGTTATAATGAGTATTGATGAATTTTGGGGTTGCACATATTGTATCTCAGTGCTTAGATAATTTGGTATGTGTATGGATATTTGGTTGTCGGGATAGAACCCTTGTCGCATTGACAGATCTTTCAGCTTGTACCAACGGTACCATTTCATTCTTTTTATGGGTACTATTAATTATATTTAGTTTCTACCAGTTTCTCAATATATATATATATATATGCCGCCTGTATTAGCGGGTGCCAATTACATCTAAGGGATATTTTGAAATGTGACATAAGGATAGTCTTGGATCATGACAAACTTCAGTGCTAATCCATTATTGATCCGAACTTCAATGATAATCCAATATTGATCAATCATGTAAGCAATAGGGTTGATCTTACTACTGCAAAAAAATCAAGTAAACAAGCAGGAGGGTTCTCATCATGATGACCAAACTCAACATAACGAAAGCAATACTGATCCAAATATTGTTAGAGTCACCGAATCAGACTTGATGAAACTATTTTCTATACCGGAAATCCAACAGAAAAAAATACTAAATTTGTAAGAAAAGGTTGCATCAGGTCTTGGCACCTTGTCCCCGCCTTTTCCGGTGAATTTTGGTCGTTTTAGGATTCCAAAGTTGATTAAAAGTGGGAATAAATTTCCTAAACTCTATAAATAGGACTCTAGGTTATTTTGTAAGGTTACAACTTATTTTTTCAAGTGCAGGAGCAAGGGAAGAATAATTCACCGTAGGTTTTAATTTTCTACTCTTTCTTTAATTTCAAACTTCATGAAAATAATTGTATTTGCGTTCTTGATTATTATGAGTGGCTAAAAGTCTTTGTTCTGGGGTTGTAGTTATGGGTAATTGTTGAATATCGATTTTTATGAATTAATTTTGGTTATCGCATAAATTACTTTTGTGTTATTGTTAAATTTAGTATTTCATGATTGGCCACCATTGAGATAAATATATTGTCTATTCTTGAACTCAAGAGACGAATAGGTAGATAGACCAAAGAATACAAAGAGTTCAATCTCTCTTGCATACCACTTGTTTAGATTCATGTTTAGGATTGACACTCGGACGAACATCGAGCTTGATTACAAAAGATGATCGATGAAATATAAATGCTCGTCAATTGTATCTTTCTATCTCCGCTCATGATGTAGTTAGCCAGTCAGTTGGAGTAGGCGATTACAAGTCGAGAGATCGTGATCATAAAATCAACCCTGTAAATCTGTGATTTGATAACCATAATTAATTTATACATGAGATGGGATACATGAAACATTAAGCATGTTACAATCCTGGAATTGTCTCTTTATTGTTTAAAACACCTAAATTGAAGTTATCGTTATTAGTTACTTTTATAATTGAATTATTTGCAATATTAGTATAGAAAATACAAGCTTCTTGAGAATACTTTCTTAAATTGTGGAATTAGTAAAATTGATATAAATTGATCATAAGTCCTTTGGGTTCGATAATTCTGTTCTAAAAGAGTAATTTATTACTTCTGCGATCACGTACACTTGCATGTGCATTTGGGAGCAACACTAAATTTGTAAGAAAAGGTTGCATCATGTCTGGAGATACCACGAGAGGAACCATCTCACAAAATCAAGGTTGAAGATCATAGAAAAAATAATGCAACCTATCCTGATAATTGTCACACCCATTTTTTCCTATCTCCGCGATAAACACATGTCTTTTTTGAATTAGTAGAAGAGAAACAACTTTCTTAATTGAACTGATATTATTGAAAAGAGATTATTTTATTTATTCAGAGTCATAATTTGAAATTGAATTTTGGTGTTCCATATATCTTTTTAAATTCATAATCAAACGAAAATGAATTTTTATTTTGATCTCGAATATAAAAGACCGGATAAGGAATTTTGTTGATCAAAGAGAAAATGTGAGACACCTCTCGAGTCCCGTAATTTTAGCATGATAATTTTTATCAATATACACTTAACATAAACTATTTTGGATAAATTTTGTCTCAAGACCAATCAATATGCAAAAAAACTTACATTACATATCAACAACTAAGCAAGTCTAACTCCAAGTAAACTATAAATTACCTCAATCGATGAACTGAAAGTGAACAAGCTGAATTATTGGAGCTTTACTGTTACACCCCAAAAATTTCTAAGTCAAGACCCGAACTATTCTTCATTTATGTATAAGGTCATTTCGGGTGATTCTTAAATTATGCTTAGGTGTTAAGGTTAATTCTTTAGTGTGGGAATAAATTTGGAGAAGAATTAAGGTCACAAGAATCCCCTAGCACAAAGTTGAGTTGAAAGTTTCCTTACCAATTAAGTTTTGATATAAGATTCTACTTGGGTAAACTTCAAACGACCATATCACATAGAATATAAAGAGTTACATGACACATAACCTATAAAATTAAAGTTATTTGAGTCTTCTTTCCAACGCTACCAAGTTTGCATCAATTGAAGTTCAGAGTAAAAAGTTATGCCTATTTTACTGGACACTATATTGGCACGCGTCGGCCGTGCAGCCAAGGCATTTTTCATGCGAGCGCGCCGCGAGGCAGAAGCTACTACCTTCCTGCACGCCTGAGGCATTTTCCGCACGGGTCTGCAGGCGTCTGGATCTTTTAAAAATCCCCAAATACGTAGTTCACCTCCTTAGTTCAAAAATTTACCCTAGAAAGATAAGTTTTCAAGAAACTAACTTCCTCCAAGGTTCATCCATCATCCAAGGTAAAATTTTACAATAGAACTTCATAATTCATTCATCTTAACACGAATTAATATCTCTTATTCATGAAATTCATAGATTTTCAAGAAAGCTCTTCAAGAACTCATCTTTAAGGTTCAAGAAACAAATTCTTGCCATCTTTTCATCTATAGATCTCACATTTCTCAAGAATTTGGAGTGTATAAGGTATGTAAGGATATTCATAGTGTTGGACTAGTTCGTCCTCACGCCCTACATCCCAATTCAGTCTGTAGCAAGTTGAATCTAGGGTTCTACCCCCAGTTTTATGAAATTCTTGATATGAGTTATGTGCTTGTTCTAAATACTAAATTCTTATATTATGAGATTGGAATATTATGTGCATTGATATCCTTGAGTTTTTGTCCATGCTTTTCTTTTACATGAACCCTAATTATTGAGTTTTGATTGAGAATCTTTTAAAAGAAGCAATTTTTCATACATTAATTTGGATATTTCAAAGTGAGTCTAAGAATAATTTAAATCATTACTTTGAGAAGAGTTTGTGCAATTATTTAAAGCATGATTAGTATGACATCAATGTTTAAGCAGTATGGCATCTAGATATGTCATCAATGTTTGTGATGTATGACTTCTCGAGTCATCAATGACCATATCACAATATGATTTTAGATATATTCACTACTAGAAAACTGCAAATTACCTACGAATTTTATTTGGGGATTATTTTCGCAGAAATTTTCTACGAATTTTCATGCGGAAACATGAAATTCCTAAGTTCTAAATTGTTTTACATGCGAAAAATATTTCCCCAGGAAAATAGGTAAGTAAATTTTGCACCATTTTTGTAAAATTATTACCTGGGGAATTATTTAGGAAAAATTATTTGCAAGTATCGTTTTCATAGGTAAATTCGCAAGTAATGAAAAAAAAAAAAATTTAAATCTTTTTGCAAGAAATTCCTCGATAAACTTATTTGCAGATTTAGCTAGGAATAATTACTTGGAAATTAATCTAGAAACTTTGTATATATGATATTACCTGGGATTCATGTTCTACGAATTTTGTTGGAGATTTATTTCTTAGGGACTTACTTGAAAAATTACTTAGTGATTTTATTTTTGTGAATTTGGTCGGAGATTTTTTGAGGAATTTGCTTGGAACTATGCATACTTGATTTTTTAAAAATATAATTTAATTGAAACTTTTTTCTTGAAATGATCTTTTAAAATTTGGAGTCCTCGAGAAATATTTTTATAAAAATATATTTACCAAAATTAAAAATTATAATAATATAAATAATGACAATGACACTAGAATAAATTTTAGTGATAAATATTTACTATACTTTTAGGTTAAATAAATTATGATACAATAATGTCAATTTAAAACAGTGCTGAAACATTACCACAGATGCCAAGATAAATATTTTTAACTAATATATAATTAATATTTAATCTCACAAAAAACCATATATACCATTTTTATTTTTGATTTTTTATTTGAAAGATACAAAGTATTGAAATTATATAGTTAGTTATTTTTCCATAATAACGTTGGAAAAATAACTATCATAATTAAAATTAATTTTGATTTAATAATTTTATAGTAAATTGTGTATTATTGAATAAGTTGAGCACTATTTTTATGTAGAAAAAATTCGAGTATATACCTTATTAATGTGAAGTTTAATTACTTCCTCATTGATAGAATTATATAAAATGAAAAAATAAATATTTTTTTACTTGTATATCCAATTGATATATTATTTTTTACAAGCATTAAAATTATATAATTTCTCTATAGTAAGTTATTAAATAATATTTATTTCTAAATATAAAATTAAGTATTTTAAAATATAATTATTAAAAGATAACTTTAAATTATAAATACCACACATATCTAATAAGATATACCATTAATTGTTGATTATAACTTCCTTGCACATTAAAATTATAAATAAATTTATATTTTCAATTATTTATTTATAAGAACTTTGTACGTATAATTTAAATTTTTTCTATGTTTAATATGGTTAGTTATGATATTATCTCATCGAAAGTGTAAGCATAAAATTTTCATGATATGTTATGTGGAAATGATTTATTTTAAATATATAAATAATTTTCATAGTTCATTTTTTAAGAGTTAAATCACATGAACTTTAGCTAATATGTTAAAATAAAATTCGTTACCATTTTAATATGAGATGACTTTATAGTTTTTTTTGTGTAATTTATGAATATTAAAATTGTATTTTTAATATTTAATTAATTTAATTTAATTTAGCTTTAAAAGTTATTCAAATCGGAGAAGAACAAAAAAAATAGTGTAATATCTTTGGTACTTCTTGTACCACATCGATGGAAGACCCTAAGAAATTAGCATATATAATGCTAAGAGTTAGAATACTGGAAGTGGAGCAATTATGTATGCGTGGACACTGGGTAGACAATGGTATTTAATATAGGTAATTTGGGTTGGGATTAAGTGTTATCCATTTAATATGGATAGACAATGGTATTTAATATAGGTAATTAAGAAGAGGTGTGGTGTATGTGTATTGGTGGATAAATATGGGGCTAACCAAGAAGAGGTGTATATGCGTATGAGGTTCTATAAACTAAATAATTAATAGTATTATTATTATTTAGTTGAAAGGAGATTTGAAATTGGAAAATTGGTTTCTTTGCAACATCGGTTTATTGAATTGGGTGTATTAAATTGTTAAGTAGTTGTCTTTCGTAATGATTGTAAACTAATTAAGGTTGATATTGGCAGGATAATGTCAAGGGGTATGAATGGATGGTTGTTTGTTTTTTTTAAAATTCAAGTTACTGTATGTAACTTGATGACAATTTTGGGGTTTCGTATTTTATTGTTATAGTTGCTTTAAGAAATCAACTGTTGTTGCTACTTTACATTGGCACATGGTAAGGAAAATGGCTAACATAGTACTATGGGTTGAAGGAAAATGGTCACTTGGATTAACTTGTGAAATTTTGATAACTGCAGTGCAACGTGGTCCTTTACAGACTTGAGGGATAATATTTTGTCGGGTAGTAATGACTTAATGATAACTAAATATTTTAAGGGCTGATGATTATTTGTTGTTTGATTAACGTGAATTTGTGTTTGCAAGTGTTCGTTTTGTTATCATAGTATGATTCAAGTTTTGATATATTGAGATATATAATTAAATATTAAGACATTAGGTATGTAATGTAGGAATTGAGATTTAACCCTAGACTTGAAATTTAGCGAATACGAATGATCTTGACATATTTATTGGCATCAAGATTAGGAACTTGATTATAGAATTGAGCGTGTTTGTTTACGAACATTATATATTTGATAGATTGAAAACGTTATGAGGCATGGAAAAGAGGAAAAGCATTGGAGAAGTAGCTTGCTTGACTTCGGTTTTTCGGTGGAGGTAGGTCATGGTTTATTCTATTTGATAGATAGACTCTTAATAGTGATTGATATGCATTGAATGATATTGTGAAGTTCTCTATGTACTTGATTGTGTGATTGTGTTGCTTGGTTGTGTGGTTTGTGATTGGTCTGAAATCCTGAGACCGTGGAATTTATAATCTTGAACCCTCTCTATCGAAGTGATGCCTTGAATAAAGAAGGCTTGATGAAATATTGTCAATAAATTGAAAATTGGTCATAATAAATGATAAATTAATGATATTATTGGATCGGAGGGTCACGTTCCGACACGGTATAATTGGATCGGAGTGTCACATTCCGACACGGTATTATTGGATCGGAGTGTCACGTTCCGACACGATATAATTGGATTGGAGTGTCACGTTTCGACACGGTATTAGTGGATCGGAGTGTCACATTCCGACACAGTATAATTGGATCGGAGTGTCACGTTCCGACACAGTATAATTGGATCGGAGTGTCACATTCCAACATAGTATAATTGGATCGGAGTGTCACGTTCCGACACAATATAATTGGATCGGACTGTCACGTTCCGACACGGTAATATTAAAGGAAAAAAATATTTAATTAACTTAATGTACTCAATCTCAAAGAACTCAATTCCCAAATTAGTTTGGTTTGGAGGCATGAGTCCTCATGTGTGATCTTGATATTGTTGATTGATTACGTACTTACTTTAGTATGGTTGACACTGGTTCATGTGTTTGTTGTTTGCCACCTGCTAAGTGTCATAGTTGATTTTATACTATTATTCATTACATGTTAGTTTCTATTTTGGATTGGCCGATGATATCTACTCAGTACATGTTGCCCTGTACTGAGCCCTACTTGTATTTTTCTTTGTTTTCTTTTGTGGAGTGCAACGAGTGTATCAGTGACTTGACTCGCCCTCAGCTCTAGCCAATCTCCAACACATCAGGTTCCAGGGTGAGCAATTCATTCCAGCTAGTGTTGGGTTCTCTTGGTCATGGCGTGATGTCCTTAGTTTTCAGACATAAACTATTTTATTCATTTATTTTGGTGTCTTTAATACTCTTAGACTTAGTATTTGAAGATTAGATGTCCTTGATGTGATGACTTTCAGATTTTGGGGATAATAAGTGTTAGACTTTAGAGCGTTAGGTTCGGTGATCTCATCACACAAGGACAAGTCTAGTAGAGTCTTGCGGAACGGTATGGGATGCCTTTACTTTTCTTCGAGAGGCTATAGGACTTTAGGAAAACTTCATTCCTTCTTTCGTTCGTGCTACTACTTGAATCCAAATGGTATCTAGGTTATACAAATTGGTATTTGAACTTATTCACTCTATTTCACATATGGTTGGAGTATTAGAAGTTGAAAAAGCAATACCAGAAAGGAAAAAAAAAATGTGTCCTTGGAAATAGGAATATTTTCTCGATTGACTACAGGGCCTGTAATGACTAGTGACCAACATGATTTTTTTTAATTAAGTTTATAAAGTTGAAACCCTCATTCTTCATGGGCATTGATTATGAATATGCTTATGCTTTCATTGTTGATTTTTTTGACCTGCTTCATAAAATGAATATAGTGGAGAGGCTTAGTGTTGAGTTTGTAACATACTAGTTTCGGGGAGACGCAAAATGTGGTGGTAGTCTCATGTTGAGTGCATATTAGTAAAGGCACTACCTATGACTTAAGGCAACATTTTCTAGCTTCTTCATCTAATTATATGCCCAAAACTTTGAGCGATAGGAGGAGAGATGGTTTCTTGAATACAGAGAAACGGAGATATGTGTTGCAGTCTATGAGGTCAAATTTTGTACTTTATCTAGATATGTGACAACATTCAAGAAGTTTCGTAAAGGACTACAAGATAATGAACGTCATTACTTTGGAAAATACAGTTAGTAAATTTTTCATAATATGTATGGGTTGCTTGACGAATGATTAAATTATTGTAACATCGTGTAAGTTGAAATAACTATGAAGAAGCTGGAAATTGGAAATAGTCATTTTTGGAAAGAATTCAAAATCTGGAAATTTGGTTAAGTATGGGGAAAAAATGAGTTTTTGGTCAAATTTGAGCAGTCATAACTCCTAGCTCAGGATGAGTTAGGTGAATTTCCAGTTATGTTTGGAAAGCTCTTGGAATGATCTTTCCAACGCTGCCAAGTTTGCTCGATTCCGAGTTCGTATGAGTGAGTTATGCCCTTTGAAAGTTGGGTTGTTGGCACAGGGCAGTTTAGTCCGAATTTGTAAGGGTATTTTGGTCTTTTCCCTAACCATTCTTTTGGTTATATTAAGGTTTTAGACTTATTTTAAATCACTTTTTCCTTTTTAAAGTGAGAGTTAGGGCTTTTGAGAGAAGAGAGAAAGAAGAGGAGAAAGAGAAGAAGAAGCAAGGATTCGTCAAGATCGTCGTTGTTTTCGTCGGGGGTGATCCCTATTAAGGTAAGTTAGATCATAGTGTTGGGTTGGTTCATTCCCCCACACGCCAAACTAGTTTTAATTCCGAGAAAAGATTGGTTGTGTTTGTTGAAGTTTGTGGTTGTGTTTGTTGAAGTTGTGGTTGAGTTGTTGAAGTTTCTTGTTAGTTTGGTGCATGTTTCCGGTTGTGATTTCGATTTGAATCTATTGTATATTAAGGGGTTTTATGATTCTAAGTGTTTGGGGATGGAACCTTTGAAGTTAAGAAGGTTTAGAGTTGGAAAAACAAAGGAGAAAAGTCGGATTTTCGGGGGAAAATGCTGGGGCGTCGCACCAGCCAGCGCTCCCCAAAAGGGATTCTGAGCTTCCACCCTTGGGGCGGCGCGCCATGCAGAGCTCCCCACCAGGCCTTCTGAGCTTTGAGGGCTGGCGCCCCGCACCTCTCAGAGCGCCAAAGACGCATATCCTTCCCATTCCTTCCCCACGTTTTCATACATGTTCCTTGGTAATGTACCTATGTTTTATAGTTGTTTTCAACACTCTAAGGTACATCTAGACATCCCGAACTCATCCATAAACATGAGATCATTACCCTTGAATCCGTAATCCAATTCGAGGAAGGTTAGGATCAAAGTCAAGTGAAGTTATAGTCAAGCTTAGAAGTTAAGAAGTACGTCAAAGCAAGTCTTTAAAGTATTTTTTCAAGAGTCTTCATTGAACGTTTTAACTTCATTTTAAGGCTCAAGTTTCAAGTTAAGTAAAGAGTATAGAGTTGAGTTCTTTTTCTCAAAAGTTATTAGGGAACTTAGTATTCCCAAAGAAGTTTATAAATGTTTTTTTACATTTGAGTAAGAAAGGAACTATGTTTTCCAAGAGAGCCTTTGGACTAAGCTTTGAGAAATTATCTCAAACTAAAGAAAGATTTGTTTAAAACACTTATGAGCCAAATTATTTTTGGGAGTAGTAATGAGCACCGAATTATGGACGCGAGTTCATATTAACTCAACCCTCCATAAGAACCATGTAGCCAACATGGGACTTGACGGGTCATTCTTTTTAGATGATCACGTAAGTTAAGCTAGTGGATCCACTAAGTAAAGCAAGGTCCTATATCACGGCAAGGTATAGGATGGTCCCTGGGCAACGTGAGGTAAAACGTTGTATCATCACTAGGGCTCATAGTGGTGGTTGTCGGTTAAAGAATCTCCCACTAAAGTTATTTTACTTTTATATAAGTAAAGTTGAGTTTGTTATTGCTTTATCCTTAACGAACTAAGTTGTTTACAATGTTTTACAAGCTTTATGTATTGCATGTGTCTTATTGCTTTACTTTTGAGTTCAGTCATTCATGAGTCGAACAGAGCTAAGGTAAGTGTTC
>JAJOOO010023856.1:0-30714 GCA_029582685.1 Solanum piurae
ATCAGATCTATTTATGAATTTACTTGAAATGGGTTCATCAAAATAGAAAAAGTTAAAAGCTTTGAGAAGTAGAAAATTAGTATTTCAAAAATTGAATCAGGAAAAAAATAACTTAAATAGAGAGAGGTGAAAATAGACCAACGAACATTTGAAGGATTCAACGAACTTTCCGACAATGGAACTATGGAAAAAATTAGGTGGAGAAATTTGATATCATGAAGAAGATATATGCTCTAGACATATTTTGGTCCTTTCTTAAATTTCCACATCAAGAAATGACAGAGAGGAGAAAGTTGAATATACAATGGTGGCAAGGTGGTGGTATATGGTGGAGGAAGTGTGGGAAAGAGAGAGAAGGAAGAAGAAATAAAAAAATCAAAAAAATAATAAAAACTATGCTTTTCACGCGCTCAAAGTAAGTGTAGCACACATAATATGCCAACTCAACAAAAAGTGTCAATATGGCATAATAAGACCCTACTTAAAGTATCTAAAATTAATATCGTCCAGTTGAGATGTTTATGTGAAATTTGATGTCAACTTTAGGGGGCCACCGATTAGTTTGGCCAATAATAAGATGTGTGTTGTGATGTCCACATGTGAGATAGCACTACATGTGTAGGGTGGAGATGCATGCAGACGCTTGGGTTTATATATATATGTGGTTGCTTCTAATCCACTCCATGTTACCGCGGGCATACAACGACAATCTTTTAAATTTGTTGTTAAATTTCATTAGAATACATGAACAATCTCTTAAATTTGAAAAAATTGTCTATCTACGTATCATTATTTATCATCTATTTTTTATTATTCCCTATCATTTCAAAATGATACAAAAATCCCTTTTTTTCCTAAAAAAACTCACACGTCCGGATACATTACTCTCCCTTCCAAACCCACGTTTCCTCACTCTTTCAATCTCTCCTAATTTTCACTCTCATAATTTAATCAGTTATCTCACTCATCCTAATCCTAATTTCAAAAGATTTCTCTCTCCAGTCAATCAATTTCAAATTTGTCAATAGATAGTTATCGTCTTCTCCACTTTGTTGTTCTTTGTTTTTTTTAATCAATTTTCTGGTACATATGGATGTTCCTTCGTTTAGTATTATACCTAATTAAATACATCTAACATTGATCGAATTTAGGATTCTAATGATCCTAAATGGGCCAAAAACAGATCTAAAAGCTTACACGATCCATTTACAATGATGAATCAAAGTTTCGATCAGGTAAAGTCGAAGAAGGATGTACCTTCATCGTCTAAAGAGGATATGGAAAAATCACCGAAGAAAAGGGGTAGAAAAATTACTCCTGCAATTTCTCAACCTACATTACCCAGGGTATTTATTTTCTAACTAGTACTTTTTTAAATTTTTTTGATATCCCCTGCTGTTAGTTGCTTCAAAAAATTTGATATACTATTGTTAAAGTGATATTATCATATTGCTATGTATCTTGATTTAGATGTACTAGGTATATACATAAAATTCGAATTTCGTTCTCTATTTTGATTTGTGTTATAAATGTATCAAATTATAAAGTTCAAATTGTATGATGGGCTGTAATATGCAGAATATCGTATCACATTCTTATATGGTTTAAATCTGATACATAAATATCACATAATGATTATATAATGTTATATTTAGTATCAGATACAAAATTTTGACAGATTTTTTACTTTTAATGAGTATCAGATACTATTTTTGGGTCATACCTCAATATCCCAAAATGTAACTACCAAGGACAAATCACAAAGTGTTTGTTGCTTTTGGAGGTGGAGCAGAACAACACATATGAACTTCATATTTGTCATGCAAATGGAAATGTCTTGCATTATAGTATCGGCAATCATAACTGGTCTGAAATGCACAAAAAACATTGAAGATTTTAGATATCCAGATTCCACAACGAGTAGGCTAGTTCAAAGGTACTTCCCCAAGGCAAAGAATAATGTAAGCAAGGAACGCCTGGTTCAATGTTTTATAATGGTTATTTGGGACAACATTGAAATCCTTTACTGCATTCATACATTCATTTTCTCTCAAATCGATGATACACATATATTTATCGAGGATTTTTTAATGAACGAAGATGGGAGGTATCAATAGTTTCCTTGGGACAACTTACTTTCTCCAAGTTGATGAAATCACTTAGGCAGGAGTTCACCTCTGAAAAACAAATGTATCGGTTATCCGATTGAGAAAAGTTTGGTTCTAAAATAACGTTCATCAACTAAAAAAATCTTTTGAAATCAGCATTAGGATGAATGAGATAACTGATTAAATTAGGAGAGATTGAAAGAGCATGGGTTTGGAATGGAGGGTAATAATAGAAAATATAGTAAATAATGGTGTGTAGATAGGTAATTTTTCCATAAATAAATCTCAGGATTAGTTATTACTACAAACTAAAACATAAATAAGGTTGATCCCAAATTTTATCCTAAAATTAATATCCTTATCCTACCTTCCAAACGACCCTCAAATAAGGACTTCCTTACCAGGTTATGTATAGCAGTTCACAATTAACTTCCTCCCCAACTACTGAAAATGTATGTTCTCTTTTCTACTTCGTTGCTTGTTTTCATAGTTTACTCCTATCCCAGATTAAATTGAAGAAGCCTTTTTTCGGCATTCCTTCTCAGACGTCTTATTCTTTCCATGATCTAAACATTAAGATGACATTTCATGTTAGCTGTAACAAAAAAGATTGATGCACATTTTACATAAAGTATAAAAGCATTACACAAGTTCTTCTGCTTCTTGAAAACAGTAGCAGGTCCTACCAATATTTCAGATAAGAGTTCATCCTCAAGGATTATTTCCACAAAAATATGTACAAATAGAATTATTTCCTGTGAAGCTTCTAACTTCAAAGCAAATAATGAAGTGGATACAACAACAACATACCTAGTAAAATCCCACAAGTGGGGTCTTGAGAGGGTGGGGTGTATGCAACCTTACCCTACCTGTAGAGGACTTGAGGTAGAAAGACTGTTTTCGATAGACCTTGGCTCAAGTAAAACATATCAAAACAGGTATGAAAAGAAAATACTGGAGAAATGACCAGTAGTATATGCAACTAAAATGTATTATTTATTATGTCAAGTAATACAGAAGAATAAAGGAGTACCTCCTCCCTCTATGTACTGCTGCGCAATAGAAATGGGCTGTATTCTCACACAAAGTTTGATCAATTATTGCAACACTAAGAATTGTCGAAAAAGTATTGTCATGCTAAAATGCTCTCAGTGAGAGTGCTGAATTCTCACATGATGGCGAGGATACAGTATTTAAATTTGTTTCCAAAGTTACAAGGGCCTAAATATTATGCCAAATCAGTTAATGGATCCATTAATCAGTAGAACCAAACACAATTTGCTTTTAGTGAAGCAATAGAAGAGTTCCTCTCAAACAGATGCATTTCCACCCTGATTGCCTTTAGTTTTTGAAGTAGATAATAAAACCTATTATGGAATCTTAAAAAGTTCTATGGCAGAGAGATTCAACATTTTTTGTATATTCATCAAAGTAAAAGAAAGTAAAGCAACCCATGACACTATTATTTAGATTGCCAGAGCATGTTGTTTAATCCAACCATGTTGTTTCATTCTTTCAAAACAAAATAATAGACAAAAGAGTACCTCTTCCAACGGCCAATATAAACATCCCGGTGGAAACCTGAAGGAAAGCAAAAGCAAAAGAATGCTAGTGACAAGGGAGGATATAAAACAGATAAGAGAATCAGAAACACGATTCACATAAGAAGCAAACTAACAAAAGGTTATCCAATATTTGTTTACAGCAACACCTCCACCACCACCAATTCCCAATACAAGAGCAAAGGCCAGCCTAGCTAACAATCATATATACACAAATGGTGGGTGTCAGAATGTTGGCATACATAAAGATAGACAGAAATATTGCAAAAAGGATGTAAGCAAGGAACGAAAAAATGTTTCATTAATAAAGTATAAATGTATTGTTATTAAAAAGTATTTAGGATAACTCTGAGGAGCTAAAGAAGTTCATGCCTGTTCAATTGCTTACTATCTACAGGATATCAGTCCCAAGCTTCAATCTTTGCTGCACAATCACACACAAGAAATTAACCCAATGTCTCATCATCTTTCTTTACAGTGAGAAGGCACTTTGACAGTACATGAAATGCAATATGTTGATTTTACCTGCATTTCACATTATATATTATATGGAAGCAGAAGTTGACTTTTATATGTGCCAACATCTACTTCTTCCACCATAAAACTAATTCAAGCATCTAAAACCACATTTCTCATGCATTATCCAATGCTTCCCCAGGTTCTGTCCAGTTAAACAAGTAGTTCACTTGTGGTGCATAAGCAATAGGACACCAAGGATGACTACTAAAAAGGATGGCTATTCTCTCTCCCGCAGAGTAATTATTGGTGCATCCCTCTCTGTGATTATTACGGGGAAATTGCATGTACACCTGATGCACTCATAGTACTCCTCCTCCATCAGATTGCTGATGATTTAAAAGTCATTTTCCATCTTTACAAGGTGCTCAAGGGCCTTGTTGTTATACTGATAGAATTAAGCTGAAAACTATAAATCATTTGAAAGTTGGGCCAAAACAAAACACTAAAGCATGTCCTACAATCAATCAAGAGCCTTCTGAACTTCATTTACATAGTGGTAGTATGATCAATTCTACAAGTGTCGATGGTACAATGGGCCTCAGATTGTTTTCACCTAAAAAGATCATTATCTAACTCTTGATATGCTTCACCATCAAGTGAGCAATCTGTCATAATCTAAACATAACTAAGTGTAAGTGAGCAATGCATGCAAATCTCATGTAACTAAATCCACACCTTCAATGCATGAAACCTCAAGCTGAATGCTTTGCATAGTCCCGTTGACTGTTACTAAGGGGTAAGACATGAATGGTTCTGCAAACCAACCCCTCAACCCCCCAATGGAGTGCCATGGAATACTGCACTATACTACCATTGATCTGTTCCTTTTTTTGAGTAAAAAGGTTAGGAGAACACTAGGTAAAGAAATTTTTTACCAGCACAGTGAAATTCTCATCATCATATTATCACAATCAATTTTCCTTGAGCCGAGGGTCTATTGGAAACAGCTACCTTCCAGGTAAGGGGTAAGGTCTGCATACAAACTACCCAACTACCCTCCCCAGACCCCACTTATGGGTTTAGAGTGGGTATGTTGTTGTCATATAATCACAATCATAAGTAAGAACAAAGTACATGAGATAGAGTAAAGTATAACAGAAATATAAGGAAAACCAAAACTGCACAGACAGTGTCAGAAGATACAGTAATGTTTAAAGAAATATAAGAAACAAGAGAGTAGATGTTCACAGAAAGACTCAGTTGCCAACAATCCAAGTGACAATTCCTTTAGGAAAGTTAACAACATATTTGTTGTTAGTAATAGAATGAAAAATATTTATAAAATAACTGGTTGTGTGTTTACCACTGCACTATGTAGGAGTCCTTCACCATATCTACCAACTCCATCTTTCAGCAGATACCATTATATGAACTCTTTACTCTCGACCACTATGATAGAATATGCATGAGTTCCAACTTTAATGAGTAAAAACATTATCATTCCGCCTAGGTGGTCTGCCAGGAATACTTACCGGCTTGAGCTTTGAAGCTTCGTGCCTAGCAAGTTCGGGGGGAACATGACTGTTGCTTTGGATGAGCATTTGCTTAAGATCATAAAAAACTTCAGTATCCTGCAAGGTCAAAAATGTTGTGGCTACACCTGTCGTTCCTGCACGACCTGTACGTCCAATACGATGGGTGTATGCTTCAAGTTTGTTTGGCATATCATAGTTAATCACATGGGCCACATCACGTATATCAATTCCACGACCGGCAACATCACTAGCAGCTAACACATTATACTTCTTTCTCCTAAATCCTTCGAGGCTGATTTCCCTCTGCTCCTGTGATTTCCCACCATGCAGTGTGGTTACCCTATAGCCGGATTTATCCAGATTCTTGGCAACAGTGTCAACCCGCTTTCTAGAGTTGATGAACACAATAGCAGTCTTATCTCCAAGCTCATCCAGAAACCTCTGCAGCTTAAACATTTTCTCAGATTCCTTTACCATGAAGACATGCTGAGTAATGAGGTCAGTAGCCTTTCCAGCAGTGCCAATAGTCACGACAGCAGGATTTCTTAAGTAATTTCTAGCCAGCCGCTCTACAGCAGGTGGCATGGTAGCACTGAACATATAAGTGGTACGGTAAATCTTATTCTCATCAAGCTCTTCATCCTCATTCTTTGGTTTCATATTACTTGAAGGCATTGCGTCCAGTACACCAACAACTTGAGGTCCAAAACCCATATCAATCATCCGGTCAGCCTCATCAAGAACAACATAGTTACACTGGTTCAGAACACAATAACGTCTCTCCAAGCAATCGAGAAGTCGCCCAGGTGTTGCAATCACAACTTCACAGCCTTGCCTAATCCTAAAACCTTGCTCTTCTATGGACTGCCCACCAACAATAGAAACAACTTTGATACCCAAATAGTGTGCAAACTTGACGGTATCATCCTCAATTTGTTGAGCTAGTTCTCGTGTGGGCGCCATTACAACCGCATATGGCCCCTCTGCCTCATTCTCTTCACTCAATGGAGGAAGCCTAGTGATATAATTCAGCATAGGGAGAACAAAAGCAGCAGTTTTACCTGAACCAGTTTCTGCGACACCAATCACATCACGTTGTTGAAGTCCAAGCGGAATGGAAGCCATTTGAATAGGAGAAGGCTTCTTGTAGCCAGCCCTCTCAACAGCCTTGAGCAACTCTGTAGTTAACTTGCTCTCGGCCCAATTCCTCATGGGACGGGGTATCCTCGACCCCTTATAGGATATGTTGTAATCCTCCCTAAATATCCTCCAATCTCTCTCTGTCATTTCCTCCAGCTTCTTATCTGTCCAGTGGCGATCAACCCTCATGTCAAAAGTGTCATACAAATCAGCATTTTGTTCCTTCTTCTTCAAGGCAGCTGCTTCTACTGCAGTCGCCTCAACGCCTCCCTTCTTCCAAATCTCCTCCTGCATCTCCCTCTCATTCTTGATGGCAAGCTTCTTCTGCTCCCTTCTGTCGATTCCACCGAAGTATCCGCGACCAAAGTGTGGGCGGGCTTCGTGAGGCTTCTGATAAAGAGGGTTCACGTCACGAGAAGTGTCCTCAGAGTTCTCCCAGTCGAAGGATGATCGGAGTTTTGCACCGGATGTAATCACCCGTTTCTTGGGTTTCTTAGATCCTAAATATTGCTCATTAATAGCTTCAAGTTCCTTCTCTGCCGGATTCTCCAATCTAACTCGATTCGGTTCCTTCTCTCTATCTCTGTCACTGTTCCTGTCTCTATCTCTTTTTCGGTTCTTGCCGCAATAGTGGTTATCGGAGGAAGTGCAGTTGTACTTAGCCTGAAGATGTTCGTGGCAGCGTTTCTGATCGGCGATCTCGTCCTGAAGGGCTAACTGCTCTCTCTGTGCTTTGGTGAGGTAAACCGGCATCTTGGACGGATCCGGTTTGATTCCGACGGGCAGGTTCATGCGTCTCTCAGATATGGTCATCGTCTAGAAGCCGGGGTGAAAGGGGATCGGTTTGGAGAAGAAGCGAAGTTGGGAACTATTTATAGGCACAACCGACCTAAAGAGAATTTGAAATTTGGCGCTGATTGGGCGCGAGGGCAAAAACCTAACCAAAATAGGCGATAACAACTCAAGTCGGAGCTCAATCGTGGGCTCTTGAATCGGAGTCGAATGGAAAACCCAAAAAAAACGAAAGGACATTACAGAATGTATGTAAATATAAAGTTAGAAGGATTTCGGAGAAAAAAGAAAGAAAGAAGGATTAAAAAGGGAAAACAAACATTTTTTGGAAAGAAATTTCAACTATCTTAAGAAAATGAAATTTTACTATCTCCGTCCTATATTAATTGTCGTGTCCAACTTATTATAAATAGTCATCTCAAATTATTTGTCCATTTATCAAACTAAAGGCAAAATTAATTATTCAATTTCACCCCTACAATTAATATTTTTTTAAAAGCATAATCAAGCATATAAGTTCAAAAAAATTTAGTTTTCGAAGGAGTGGATAAATGATAAATTAGTAAAATTACACATCTTCTTTATGATTACTTAAAAAGCTCGTAGAGGGAAAAGTGGACAACTTATAAGGGATAGGAGTAATTACTTAACAAAGCATTAAAAATGATCCTGATAAATTAAGAAACAATTTCAAGACAAATTGGAAGAATTAATAAAATTTTGACTAGATCACTTGTTCTTGCTTGGCCACTAAGTTGCCGTTTTCTGAGCAACAAATTTATTTCTTTTTGACAACTTAGGTGTTCGGATTAACTTAGTGTACACCATTACTAATTTTATGGGATACACGTATGTGTGACTCTGTCCACCGAAGCTAAAACGAATAGAAAGATATCACCTACTAGTATTGTTGGCTTCTAAGCAGCCTTTAATGATAGCAAGATTGAAGTTTCTCTCTGTTTAGCTTCAGCACATTTGCACTTTTAAGGCTTAAAAAGAGAACAACAACAATACACCCAGAACTACAGCAAAAATGGAAGTTCAAGCCTTCACTGCCACAACTAGAAAAGCTACTATTCATGTATGTTCAACAGTGTAATTTTATTTACCAATACATGCATACAGTGGCGGAGGCAGAAATTCTATCAAGGGGGTTCAAATAAAAAAAATGTTGTTGTCTGGAATCGAACCCGTGACCCAAAGCTCACATAGGAGAAATCCTGAACCCCATAAACCATTGAGCTACTCCTTTGACATATGCTCAGGGGGTTCAATTTTAAATATATACACATACACCAAAAAATTGGTGTAATTTTTTTTCCGAGGGGGGATAAACACACTCTACATCCGCCACTGCATGCATACAATAATACATATTTTGAACAAAATTCCAATCGACATTCAAGACTTTTGGTAAGAGACTAGGACAAAGAAAATGCTGCAGACCCATCAAACTTTAATTAAAATTGAAGAACAAACTAAGTGCTATAGAAAGTTAGAAACTATCTCAAAACTCATTAAAGAAACTGTTAATTACATTTAAGAGGTTACATGAAATGTGAAGATCTCAATAGTCAGGGATTGAAGTAAAATCAATAACCTTGAGCACCTCTCCAAGAATTGTATGTAATTCACGTCTCATAAAAACCTGCAAGACATTATAAATTGTCAGAGATGATTGCCGGAATCAACTAAGGTAAACGCGAAGAAAGAACATAAATAAAGAACTAATATGCAACAAGAAGTGCAAGGATCCTATTAAAATTTCTAGTTCTTTAAAACATCATATGACAAAGTACTCCAAGCATAACCTTGAGTGATTTTGGGTCACTATGACCTCTCAACATTCCTGAAGATCTCATTCTATTAAGGGTAAAAGGGGTTGACTACCTCAGTGGAGGATATATCACTTAACACCTAGGTTTTAATATTGTTGTAGGTCCTAAAACTGTTTGAAGGAGAGTTCATCCTTAACGATTAAAGATGAGAACAATCAACTAAAGGATGAAATTAGAATATTTCCTGAAAGATTTGCAACTCTGGACCCTGGAGCAAGTGGTGCAGTCGATAACAAGTTTCCTCTGGCTTCCATGCCTTAAAGGTATCTCCAACTGGTACAAGTTATGATGCTTTACCAGCGATAGAGGGTACTGGATTAAAACAGACACTGATTGCAAGTAAAACCGCATAGAATTGCAGTCATTCTCTTCTGTTGTTACGTAAACATACTTATGCGCCATCGTCTCAGTCCTTTATCTCAATTTGTAATTCAGACTTGGTGATGGAGCTCAAGACGGAAAAATGTTCAAGAAAGAGTGCTAATTTGATCCTTTGCGCGTCTACTGTAAGAGCTTTAAGGGTAATATATACAACTAATAAGTAGGAGTATGTAGTATGGAGGTGTGAGCAAAAGTTAACACAGAAGAACAAACGAGTACCTCCTTCCTTCCATGTGTAATGCCAATGTAGGAGAAATGGGCTATAATCATCAAGTTTAATCAGTTGTAATGCTAATAATTGTTGAATTAGTATTCTTGTGAAAAAATGGACATTAGAAAACCCCCAAAAGCTAGCTCACGGTGAGCATTGTCCGAGATCGTATAAGAAGACAACAACAACTCATTTCCTCCATCAATGTGGACACTGAAATTAGTCATGCTAAGATGTTCTTTAAATTGCTGAATCCTCACATTATGGTGAGGTTGCAATAATTATCTCTTCTTGCAAAGTTTAACTTTCTAGATAACTAATAAAAAAAGAAACTTACTAAATATTAGAAATTGTATTGCGTAGATACATCTCTTTTTATCAATCAGTAGATATATCTTCTATCACAACTAGAGGAGAATACTGTGTGATAGCCCGGTAGAGTGATGGGCACTAAATACAGTAAGAGAGTACATGAAAGGCATATCCTAACTTTCACAACAAGGGCCTTTCCAATGATGCAAAATCAGTCATTTTTTATCTTGTGAGAATTGTTCACATTTGCTACTCCTGAACTCTTATCATTTTCCCAGTCTATGAAGATCAGCCATAACTGAAAGAGCATGATGATAAAGAGGCCTCATAGCGTAGTCATACCTCATATATTACATCAGAAAATGATTGTTGGGAACATTATAAGTTCTGAGTATTAAATGGGTAGTGGCTCTCTTTTAAGTGCTCCTCCCATTTCCATCCTCCAAGATTGATCTACCAAAGACGCCAACTCCCTACAGATAACCACCAATGCAGCTATTAGAGAAGGAACCAAATTTTTAATACAATAAGAGCACAAGGTACATATATCTCATCTTCACCGTCAGCTGCGATCAGTTAAATATCAATCAAGAACCAGAAATGAATTGCCAGGAAAATAAAAGTACCAGAAACAAAACAATGATTTATGTCTTCCAATTAAATGCCATCTTTTGACTATGCTAAGTTGAGAGTTGAATGCAGTTCTATCTCACTTGTGGAAGATAGTGGCCAAAACTAGTTTTCTGAATCCTTCCAAGGTAGCAGTGAAAAATATAACCGGCCAACTAGTTTTGCTTAGAGGGCACAATTGATTGATTAATCTTTTACTCAGACATTGCCAACTGTGTAAGCGTAAAAGCATATCCTTACATCGTCTATCCCTTCTATTTCAAATTGATTGTTCTAGTTTTCCCATTTCTTTGATAAGTTTTCACCTTTTATTGCAAACAATCAAAAGTTTGACACACTCAAATTTTACATTTTCAACATTTGAAGAATTACTCTGTTGTTTGCCTTTTTTTTTCTTCTTTTTTTTACGATCAAGAAGTCTGTCCAGAGCCAACCCTTTGGGCCACCGCAACCTTCGAAATTCTGGGATGATGTGCCCGCCCCTATACCATTCTCCACCTAAACATTGAACTGAGTTCTTTTGGCATGGGGATCAAACTTGTGAATCAAGATACAAGTCCCTCAACCTTTGCCAATTGAGCTGACACGGGGAGGCATCTCTTTTTTTGGCTGTTCCTCATACAGAAACACACATATTGTCAATAAAATACAAATTCAGTGCTTTTACATTTTAAAATTGTAGAAGGCAAACAAGATATGCAATTTGAAATGGAGAGTAAATGAATATTTCTTTATCATGACACCTAATATCACTATGGGACCACCAAATGTGACCAAGGAAGTGGCAAAGGTAGTACATGCGGCATGTATGGTAGTCGCATGGCAGGAGTTTGAATCCTGACTGATGATCCAAGTCTAGTGGAGTAGGGTAGAGGAAAAATCCCATTATCCACCAAGTCTGGAAGTGGTAAACAACAGATTTCCCAGTTATCAAGAAAAAGGGACAGGGAGTCTGAAAAGTTTCCAGAGTTCACAAGTTATGGATAAATGACTTCCTTCACGATGTCACCAGAAAGTGTCTATAAATTTTCTCGATATCAATAAAAACCTCGAGTGAACCATGTTAGACATCTAGTATGGTGATTCATTTCCAATAAAATAACATATGTAAACAACAATAACAAATGGACCAAATCAGGAACTTACTTGAGGTCATGGCTGACAACAAGTAAAGTTAGCTCCTTCTTTAGATCCTTTAACAATTTTGCCACATCTGCACGAGCCTTCCAATCTGATTTCCCTCATAAACAATGAACTTTTTTAGAAACTGAGGTTAGGTACTCAAATATAGTTGAAGTTGGGGCCAAAAATACAAAAAAAAATTGTCCATCTAATAACTTACTTATATTTAAAAACAAGTAACTCATTTTAAAAAAATAGACTAGGCTAGCTATATCATACCAAACAAAAAAATTGTAAAATAAGCTTTCAAAATCTTTGAGGGAATAGCTTCACTCCATAAAACAGTCTTGCTGCTCAATACCACAACCAAGCCTCACTACCATTATACTACATGCAATCCAAAGAGAGGTATGATCTAATCGGCAAGCTCTTGAACTTCACTCGTACCAACCATAGCAAAGAATTAACTATACAAAATTTTTCAAAATAGCCCTTGTAAAATATTAGCAAAAGCAAATATGAGAGCTAGTACACAGATAGCAGAAAGAGTGTTTTAACACAACAATGATTTTGTACATCGATTTAACCATTTGGAGAATAAGATCAGATAGCCCTACAAGGAACTCTAAGCTTCTACAAGAAGAAGCAAAAAAATTGCTTTTAAGTGAAGCCAAAGAAGAGTTCCTCTAAAATAGATATAGAGATCCCACCCTGGTTGCCTTTAGCTCTGGAGAATTAGATAATGCAACCTAACAAAGAATATTAATATTCTATGGCAGAAAGATTTACATATTTCAGCATATTCTTCATAAAGTAAAAGCAGGTAGCATAACCCGTAATTCTATTCTTTATATTACCAAAGCTAATTAGTCGTCCTATTCTTGCTTGTTTGTCATTATTAACAGCTCAGCATATAGGGTTTACTAAGAGTTTACAATCTTGGTGCTTCTGTCATAGAATAACAAGTTAGGACTTTTGTAAGAGCAGATTACTCAGATTACAGAATATGGGAGATGGAATCAAGACTTCAACAACCATGGTGAGAAAAAGGGTTGTTCATCAAATATAACAAAAGTAAAATCCTTGTGCAGGCATATCAAGTCCCTCTGTACCCTTTCAACTTTAACCTAGAAATCACAACTATTCTTGTTCTGTAAAACCAGAACTCTTGTTGCACTAAAAGCATACGTATGTGGGAGAATAACAAACTGATGAATAATCAAATACTTAATAAGGGAAAAACATCAAAAAGGAAAAAAAAAAAGGTAATCCAAAAAAACAAAATGAAGTAGATCATAGAAAGCTTCTTCATACCAAGACCGGCAAGAGGCTCATCCAATATTAATAAATCTGGTGTTTGAACCTGTGCAAAGAGAAAACATATTAACAGACAGATAATCAATCAAAATATCAATAATTTTTTGCACACAAATAGGCATACGCATGTTTATACAAATGCACATAGACACTTCCTATTTTTCATAGATGAGAAATCCTTACTAACTGAATAGCAAGGGCTAGCCGACGTTTGTAGCCACCACTTAATGAATGGGGATCCTTATCCAAGGATATTCCTGTTAGACCAACCTAGGAGTTATCAACCACATAAAAAGCTGTCATAATTTGCTGGAAAGTAGACGAGTTTTTCTCTTTTGGAAGAGAAAATTAAATGACAGTTTAAATCACACTTAAAAGGAATATACCGACATAATGGCCTTTTGAAGTCTAGAAGCAAGAAGCTCTCTTAATTGTAGGCCACCCTTTTGTCTTGGCCACCCAAATGTAACCTCATCAAGAACAGTGTCGGCAACAAAGTATCTGTAGAACAGTGAAACAGACAAAATCAAGTTAAATAAACTGTTGTTGGAACCAAAAAGAACTGTTTAAACTTTATATTCCTACCTAACACATGCAATACTCACTTTACCAATATGAATGTAAATATATAAATCTATACTTATGTAAATAATACCAGAATTAAGAGGTAAACAAATAGTGTTTAGATAATTGCAATGCTGATGATTCATACAATCTGCACCTGGAATAAATTGATAACTGGAGGAGCTTTTGTCTTTTCAGTAAAAATAGCAACTGAAAATGCATTATGTTTAATATGAACCTCAAGATTAAAATTGCATTGTGTCGCAAAGAACATCCTGACAGTGCATGAAACACACAGTCAAGAAATGAGTACCTCTCAGGAAATTGGAAAACAATGCCAACTCTTTCAGGTTGTAAGGGTTCAGGAGACTTAATCTGTTCATCATCATCACTATATCTTTGCACATATATGGAACCTGACGTTGGTTTGCTTAACCCTGCAATCAGCTGCATGGAGAAGGTCAAAGATAAAAACCAGCCTGAACAAAGTACCTTTTGGAGGTTGAAAGGAGAAAAACTAAAATGAATTTGAATACAAAAGACAAAATCAAAAGGAACACCTGCAATAGAGTAGTTTTTCCACTGCCACTCCGTCCAAATATCAAGCCAAAACTACAAAAGATCCATGTCAAATCCACAGAGAGCCTCTTCAAATGCATATCAGCATTTGAGATTCTAGTTTCTTCATAGTGATACTGTTCCGTAGACAGCTTGATATGTCCTTACATATATTATTAACAGTTAGGATATTCAAAAATTTTATGAAACACTGGATTCTGATCTCATGTGTGCTTCTATCCAATCAAGAAATGAACAATGTAATCTCTAGTTAGCTCTTAGCCAGGATCAGCTGGAAAGATGACAAAGGACTTCTACAGCAGTAATGGAATGTAGTGCATTTGAATTTTAGCAACAGACTGTACCTTTTTTCAGGGATGGAAAGGTTGACTTGACTCAATAGATCGATCTTGGTTCCTGGAGGTCGATAAGAGACATCCCTCATCTCCAAACCCATAAAAAAAAAAGATTCCACATCTATTATTACCACCTCCACTATACAACCACAATATGTTCAATAATTCTGGACAGCCAAAATAGATAAATTATAAAGAGAAAACTGACTGAATTCAAGTTCAGCATGTTGCATGCCTTGTAAGTTCTGATGGAACTAGAGTTATCAGGAATACCATGTTTCTAATACTTATTAACCTCTAGGGTATGGAAAATTGAAGAAAGAGAAATCATTTGGGAATTTAATAAAAAAAGTTGTTGAATGACTTTTTGGTTAAAGAGTGTATATGTTACAGAATAAGGTCTCACCACCTAATTAACATAACTCCTTTCTCCGCCAGTCCAGTGACGGAGCCATACGCTACAAAGGGGATTCAATCATCACGAAGTAAAACTAGGCAAATAGGTGAAAATTATGTCTTCTTGTTCAAAAAAGATCTCGAATTCCCTACACATAAGAGTAGAAAGGTACAAATCAGCGTGCCATTTTGTATTTTTCTTCTTTATGAATCCCCTTATCAGAATTACTGGCTTAGCCACTACTGTCACCTAGAAGAAGAGAAAAAAGAGGAAGCCTGTGATATATCCATTGCTTCTGTTCGTATACAGATGATAAAAAGCGCCTGCAATAGTTATCAAGTTCCAGAAAAGCTCAAATACCACCAAACTCCTTCAGATAGACTAAACCTCTTAACCTAAGAAGTTAGCAAATTCATAACAATCGAAGCTATCGAGTATCCCCCATAGTGTTTATGAAATAAACCCAGAGAAAAGAAAGCAAACAAATAATGAAGTAAAGAGTAAACCGGGATACAGAGAGATACACTTCTAGCAAATAAATACCTATGATTTGTGCGAAGAATCATAGCGTGACTAATGGAGTAGGTGAATATTCAGTTAATCAAAATTGTAAATGTAGGCAAGTAAACAACGTTGAACTTTACATGAATCAATTTCACTAAAATTAGGATAATATATAGTTATATAGTAGAAAACCGTACAAAATGATGGCCATTGAAAAGTGGAAAGTTAAGAGGGCTTTACTTCGAAACAGGAGTAATCGCAGGAAACGGATAGTGCTTCCGCCTTTCTGGAATAGAAATGAGAAAATTCAGCTGACAATTGTGAAATTATAGGATCCACTTCCAGTAAGAACCGGAGAAAAAAACTAAGGAAGAAGGAGCAAGAACCCACCTGAATCGCCCGGGAGGATAGGAAAACGTTGATGATCTTCCAAAAATGGAGGAGCTGGAACTGGAAATTAGTAGAGACGACGAGGGAAGTGGAACGCTTCCCATTTTCTGAACTCTGAGCCTGAGGAACAAAAATGTAACCAGAGAAAATTGGGGGAGATGGACGTTGGCGCCGCAATTGAGGTGGGTTAGTTAGATTGTGTTGTTGGGTTCCTGGGTTGTGGACGGGTCGAATGAAAGTTTAAATATTAATCATTTACTATTCATCACCATATTGCATTACAAAAATCAGGCACCATAACTATTCTTGTATCATATAATTATCCAGCACTCAACACAATCTGGCAATAGACACTCACAAACACAATCACTAGCTCTAACTGTCATATAGTTTTTTTTTATTTTTTAAATAAATTATTTATGTAGTATTAGATCAAACTAACATTTTATTCTCCCTTAATTTCGTTTTGTTTGATTAAGTTTGACTTGCACAAATTTTATTAAAATAGAGAAGACTTTTGAATTTTATGATTTTAAATTAAATGCATGTATAATGTACTAAGATGTTCTTTGAATTTTATGATCTCAAATATGTCATATACGATATTGAATGTAGAAATTATTAAATATAGAAAGTAAAATTAATTTTTAAACATAAAAGTAAGATAAAAAATGGTTGAACTCATCGATGACCCCCTAAATTTGGCACCAACTTTCACTTAGACACTTCAACTGAGCTTTGTTCATTTTAGACATCTTATGACATGTCCCACTGTGTCATTTTGACACTTCTTTAACAATCAGCAAAAGTTAAAAGATGTGTGTTATCCACTCGCGGATGACATGGCATGATGACAAATTAAGAGAAGATATGTGTCAATTTGATTAAAAAAGTAAAAATTTAATTATAAGAAGAAGAAAGAAAAACCATTTAAACTTATATTTTAAAAATATTTCAAAAAGAAAAGACTTCATTTTCTAGGAAGTCATTTCAATGACTCATATCTAAAAAAATTCACCGAAAATTGGAGTTTCGCCGGAAAAATTGAGGAGATTTAGATCCAATTTTTTTTCAATGACGTCTCATATTTTATTTTATAACTAATAATTATAATTCTAAATAAAATATATTTTGACGGAAGAGAGGGAGAGAGAGAAAGATAGTAACAAAAATGGTGGATCTCCATTTGTAAGTTATTTCAAGCAGTTTATGATTCTTTTTTAAACTTTTTCAATGAGTATATGATTCTTTTGTTTTACTCGAAATCAGTACATAATGATGGTGAAGGGTGAAGGAGAAAGAAGGAAGAAGATGAAGAGAAAAAATATTATTTTTCACAAAAAAAAAATGCTTTCTACGCTCTTAAAATCAGTGCAACACACGCACTTTGTCAATTCAGTAAAAAGTGTCAAAATGACACAGCGGGACATAACATGAGGTGTCTAAAATGAACAAAGTTTAATTAAGGCGTCTAAGTGAAAGTTGGTACAACTTTAGGGTACCAACTTTAGGGGGTCATCGATGAATTCAGCCTAAATAAATTAATGAATTTTTGTTTCTCAAATATCCAACCAATTAATTAATTCATTGTCGATTATTCTATTACTTAATATATTTTTTCATGTTAGTAATGTACACTGGTCAAACTGAATCATAATTGGCCATTTGTTTTCTATTTCAACTATCTTATTCAAACAGATAATTGTTCATAAATTTATATAATAAACTTCACCGATTGAAAATTTGTTTGTTAACCCTTGAAGGGTTCGATCGGTAGTTGATTAACACTATAGGTATTAGTAATATAGAAATTGTTTTTTAGTTATAAAGAAGTTTATGTAATATTTTATTACAGAGATTAATTAATTATTTCCATATTAGTTATTTTATCTTTTGTTCGATACAAAATGATAATTCTCTTTTTCTCAATTTATGTGATAGATTTTTCCTTTTAGATCGTCCAAAAAAAAACATATTTCCTTACTTAGCAACTGGCACCACTCCTGGTTACGTTCTTCTCCCTCTTATTTTCTCTGTTTTGCATGACATTCGGAATCATAAGGAGTCTCAAACGAGACTCAATGTCATCGCTAGATCTCAAACATACAATACTCTTTCAGCAATAATACATACAGAAAAGAACAGATGGGAGGGAGAGAGGACTCTCATTTGTTTCTTTACGAATTTCTCTCCCATTCTTAAAGAGCAAAAGGGGTGAAGAGAAGAGTGTCTGCTATATATATATTTTTGTTTGTTTGTGATTGATTAATTAACTGTTCATTTTCCTATTTATAACTAACTATTTGTTCGATTATTAAGTAGGAGAGTTAATTGTAAAATATTTGAACCTTTGGAGGGGAGTAATTGAGACGTTATTTTTATAAGTCTTAAGAGTTAATCCTTTTCCGTAACCATTTTCTAGTTTTAAAAAATGACTTTAATAAGGAAAATTTGGTAAACATAGTAAAGTCCTCTCTTATTTCTTTAACTTCATACATTGTCAAATGATGCCACATAAATTGAGACAGAAAAATTACACATATAAATTTATTCTTAACTTATTCATAGGTAAATTAAATACCATAATAATTTTATATATAAATTACTTATCTCCTATCAAGTATCAAATATAATATTACTTATAATGTAAAATTTAATATTTAAATAACTCACCTCCAAACGACCTCTACATACTTTAGAAGTTCCTTAAAATTAGCTTAGCCAAATTGGTTGTTTAATAAGTGAGATGTGCGACTTCGTGGTCTAGGTGTAGAATACTAGAATATCTTATCCAAAGACCAAATACCAGCATATATATTTTCAAAAAGATAACGATTCTATTTTTAACCATAAATTATCGCATCGTGATTATATTCCCTGAAAATTACACTCTCTACGATTGCATCCTCTGCTTTTCATTCCTTGTCGATCATGTTTTATAATTTACTCTTATTATCTGTATAAAATAATCTTTAATAGGAGAAGGGCTAGCATAATTAGCCAGCCAATTATTCATGATCTATATCTTTAACAGAAACGTTGATGCTGAAAATTAACTCATGGTGACAAAGACTGTTCTTATCAGGTTACATACAACTACAGAATTGTAAAGTGAATTTGATTCTTATGTGATATTATTGAAACATCGATAGCATGTCCAGTTAAAATGTTGCACAAATTTGTAACGGCTCATCAATAAAATTATTTAATTTAAACTTTTGTATCAATAAAATTACTCAATTATATTTAGAGTACAAAAATCTAACATGGCAAGATGAAATAGTTATATGACACAAAAAGATTTATTTTTTCATGCTATATTTTTCAATGTAAATTTCGTTGAGTGATTTTATTGATACAAAAGGTTAAGTGGGGTGATTTTATTGATATAAATTAAAGTTTAATGACTTTGCTAGATAAATTTTTAAAATTGTTCTAATGATTTTATGAGATATTAACTCCCTGCAATATGACAAGAAGTTACTATCAGAACTCCTAAAACAATTTTGTTAAATAATACGTATGTAGTAGATATAGAAATTTACTTCTTTATGTATTGAATCATTTTAATAAAAACTCTAGTATCATTATTAATTTGTAACATGCATGGGTGAATTTACATGTAAAATATATAAGCACGTGAATTTGTAGTCTTTCTGTAAAGCTAAGTATTTTATGTTATTATGTATATATATTTTTTTTAAATTGATATATGTATAATATATATATATATGTTATTGAATTAATTACCTAGAAGATTAGAAATCAATTCTCACTAAATACATGTTTCCTTCTTCTTCTTCTTTTTTATTTAATGATGCGTCCATATTTTAAAAATCTTAAATTCGTGGCTGTCTCAGATAACATGAAATAAGGAATCATGCATTTATGCTTCTAGATATTTATAAATCTCCTTTTCTTTTTTTTTGTAGTTTTTAAAGAAATACATGTTATACAAAAAGGTAAGATTCCAGATAAATAATTAATTAAACGAAGACGGATATTGGATATAGCTTAAAGGACAATATAATAGTACCTAGCTGATCATATGAGTATATCAACTTGCAGCAATAATGCAATTAAAAAGTTCATATTCAATTAAATTATTCAAATCCTCAATTTTTTTCTCCACTATATAAAGACCTCTCGATCACCTCTCTACAATCAAAACAGAGAACTCAAACAAATATCTAGCTAACTAGTATAATTTACTATAACAAAATAATACAATAATGGAATCGAGCCGCAAGAGATTAGGGCTCATCAAAGGGAAGCTAGTGAAGTCTTTGTACCGAGCAGCTGCTGTGGCATCTAAACCGATTCAACATGAGGGATTCGTTACGAATCAAGTAATGGACCGTCCTTCAACTATTCATCATCTTCATCAGAATCAGAATCATCAGCCAATTAAGCAAAAATTGGTTCCTTATAATCCAAACAGTACTACTTTCTCATCATCAAATAGTACTAGTGCTGCAGTAGATTTCATACTGAACCAGGAGCAAGTGACCGTTCCACATAAGCCCAAAATTTCTTTTTACGTCCCACCTGATCAGAGTACTCATGATCGTGAGTACTCTAATAGTAGTAGCAGTACTAGTACTGCTACTACTTATTATGCCAAGACGGCACTTGACAATGAAAGCGTAGATCTAAAAGCAGCTAGCTACATATCAAGTGTTCAGGAGCGTTTTAGGCTTGAACGTGTTAATTCTGAACGGAAGGCGCAGTGTTTTTAACATCCTCACGAGGATGTTTGTGTTGCAGCTTCACCAGTAAAATAGGACTTGCTATATGCACCTATATGGCAATATATGTGTCTAATTACAAAAGTCTTGTAGTAATTTTAACTTTGGATTAATGTAAGACTTCAAAATGATTAAAGTTTTGATGGAGTACGTATTATATGTAGTATAAGTAACTTCGTCTCATGTGATTGGGTACGGAATCTTTCTTTTGAAATATGTGACGTAATTAAGCAGTTTAGAAATATCTATATAGCTATAATTTCTACAATAGTATCTTCTTCATTTTAGGATTTTAAATTTAAATTATTGTCTTTTGTGAATGAAAAGAAAATGTACCTAGCTACCATCCTTTTGGATTCCAATCTGAATCAGATTTTAAGTTTGATTAATTTATTAGAATTGATAAAGTTAGGGATTCGTAGTGAAATTTAGTGATTTGATTATAATTCAATTCATGATGATTAGAAATAGAAAGTTCATATTCTTCTATTATTGATAAATAATTTATTCCACAATCTATGAAGTATCTCTTTCTTAGAGTGCCTCGGCGCAACTAGTTGGTTAAATCAATCGCAGTTAGCGAATAACTATATTTTACTCTTTTTCAAAAATTAAAAATAAATTACTATTACTATCTTAGTTAGTAGTAGACTAGTAGTACATAGTTATTAACTTGTTTTATAAAAATAAATTTACTACCTTTTACACAAAGGATGGAGTATATAATTTAAATCCTATATTTAATATATGTTCCTATTTGATTAATTCCATATAGTACATGCACTCTAACCCCCTTCCAATGAACATATGAAGACGCAAGTGAGAGTGAACCAACACCACTGCATGTGGTGGGGCATCAAATTCAAATTAGTCAGACTCCAATACAAGATATCAGACATTAAAAACTTGTTTTTTTTATTTCCTTTCTTTTTGGAAACTTATACACAAAGCCAATACTTTCTGTCAACTTCTTCCATAAAGCAAAAGCCCCAGTAATATATCACACACCATATATACTTTCTTCTCTTTTTTAATACCATGCGTGCATTTCACTCTCAAGTTTAGCATCGATCCTCTTACTCCCTCCCTCCTTCTCCACTAAGCAAAATCACTATATATATTATTGCCTTAAAAAAACACCACTTATTCACAAATAAAGTTAGTATAGAAATCATCAATTATATATATAAAAGAATGGGAACAGATTGGGCGCCATCGGTGATAGCTGTTGGATTGTTCATATTATTATCGCCAGGATTGTTATTCCAGTTGCCATCAAGAACAAGATTCTGCGAATTTGGGAATATGTACACTAGCGGGATTGCTGTACTTGTTCATGCCATATTGTACTTTTGTTTATTTACACTTTTGACTGTCGCCTTTAATCTTCACATATGGTCCGATTTTTCATTCCCTCCTATTAAGATTTAGTATTTTTATTTTTTATTTTTTATTTCTTTCGTCATGATATATATATACTACTATAATTCATAGGTAATTGTTAAAGTGTTTAATTATGTTTATGAATTAGTGTTTTTTAGTATTGATTATGTTTGTGCTCCTATAAGTTTCATTTAATAATGGTACGGTTATATATAGACGAATTTAGAATTTTGATTGGGATTTTGGATTTTTGAAATTACAGTTTTATTGGATTTTGATTTAATTATTTATAGATAGTAAGTGAATTTCTTTAACATGAATACTTACAAATTTTGGCTAAGGACTAAAACTCTAGCATTGTCCTAATTGCATGAGCTACTATGATTCATTAATTATCTTAAGGTTTTGAATTGAATACTCAAAATTCTCCCGCAATATGCTCATTGCTTGTATATAATAATTTATGGAATTTCGTCATGTTGATAATTTACTAATTAATATCCATTAAATAGTACATATTAAAAATGGATATGAGAATGCAATAACAGAGAATGATGCATAATATATATTCTGATATACATTAATATGATGGAGAAAAGACTTATTTATTTAGCAACATTAGCGTTCAACAGACAGATGTGGACGTGCCGGAGTGGTTATCGGGCATGACTAGAAATCATGTGGGCTCTGCCCGCGCAGGTTCGAATCCTGCCGTCCACGTTTTCATTTTTATTTTCCTTTTGGTCCTTTGTGAGAATTTTTCTGAAGAAAAGCAAATTATTCCACGTTTTCATTTTTATTTTCCTTTTGGTCCTTTGAGAGAATTTTTCTGAAGAAAAGCAAATTATCATGTCATTTAATTATTTTATCTTGCAATTATTAACTCAGAAGTAATTATTCTCCGTAATGAGATAAAATATGAACTACTATCTCTTACCCACAAACTAAATGATTCCTAAAGAAATGTCATAAAATATAGTAGTCAATAGGCATAAGGGTCACAACTCACAATTGGGGGGTTTGGGTCAAATTTGGGCGGGTCATAATGGGTTAAGACAACAATGGGGTCAAGACCTAATCCAATCCAAATTTGCTTGGGTCAAAATGGATTAGGTAATAGATTACATAACATGTCAAGACCCAATTCAATTTTTACTAAGCTTTATTGTTTTACTTGGTCTTTTAAAATATTTTAGTACCTAATAAAAAAAAAATTATCATGATTATATATAACATATCAAATTTTAAAAAAAAAGTTAACAATATTTCTCATAAAATCAATTTAGGTTATATATCAACCCAACTTTTAATGGGTTGGATTGAAATAGGTTAAACTCATGAATGAATGGGTCAATAACCCACACAAATTTAAACGAGTTGGACGGATTGCACGAGTTGAGTTTGATTTTTCCACCCGAGGCGCATCATTGGAGGGCTTGACAAGAGCTTGTTAGGGAGCCAATAAACTTTGACCGGGTTGGCGTCCTCCATCACATCATGGGACGGGTTTAATTGCCTTATCCACCACCATAACTACCATAAACTAGCAGTGGATCCAAGTGGGAAGCACGAGGGTTCATTAGATTTTTTTTATGAAAAATTACATTATTATATATATGAAATTAAAATTATATTATAAATGTTTTTCAAAAAAAAAAATCACTTTTTCATTTGCTTACTTCTTTCATTATTTAAGTTTCTTACAAAAATCCTAACTCCGTCACAATAAATCAGTGTTCATCTACTCAAGTTATTACAATAATCAGTTGGAATAAAAAAAACTAGAAAGTGCTATAGATTTTCATATATTCCTTTACTTTATACGATTCTCATCGTTTTGGTATTATTCTAAAGCTAGCTCTTCCTTTTTTTTATTTTTTATCTACTTGATTTGTGTACATTTTTTTCTCTCTTCTTCTGTTCATTTGAATACAGATATAATTCAAGATAATAATAAAAAAAAAAAAAAATGAACGACTGGGCTGGTCCGATCATAGCAACAGCACTATTTGGATTTTTATCTCCAGGATTACTGTTTCAAATGCCAGGGAAGATTACGCCAGTTGATTTCATGAACATGAAGACCAGTTGGATTTCTATATTGGTTCATGCTCTCCTCTTTGGTTTGATCCTCATTCTTGTGCTTGTTAATTTCAATCTACATCTATATGTTTAAAATTAAATTAATTACTAGCTAGACTTGTTAGCCAATACAGGCAGACTGTTTTATTTAATATAAATAAACATGCTTCTCTCAGTGCTCTATTATTATTTTGTTACTACTGAGGAAGTTCATCTTTATTAGGAAGAATAATAATTTAAATATATATAAACTGCAGAAGATTCTATTCAGTTAAATATGTTTGTATTCAATACTTCAAGCCAGAGGCTTTAACCTCTCATTCGTTAGACTACTCACGGAGCCTGCTGCGTAACTTAAATACATTTCAATCTTGCAATACGAGTGAAATACACCCTTAAATTTTTGTCAAGTTTAGGAGCGTTTTCAATACTACTCTTGGCTTTTTATTAAGAGTTTCATGCTCCCACAAGAGTTTGAGACCACTTGTTATGTCATGTGGCAGATCGTGTATCTAAATTTAGCTAGTCAAGTAGAAGAATGTTTTTAAGGTTGTCAATAATTCAAAAATAAAATTAATAATTTACGTCAAGTTCATAAGTGTTTTCAATACTTCTTTCGAATTCCATTCTCATGTGTAATAATGACTTCCTTGGATAATTCGAAAGGGCCAAGACCAATATACCAAATGTGGCCTGTGGGCGCTAGTGCTTGATTAATTATCTGATGTATACCTAGAGATAATGTTGGGTGCTATGCATATATGATTCATTCATCAAAAAGAACTCTGCTACTGTTCATAATCAAACATCAAATGTTCTTTTTCTCTTCTTAAATTACGTGCCCAACCAAAAAAGTTCACATAACTTGAATTGAAATGGAGTTGAACAGTAGTTGTCCCTGGAAGGAGATACAAATATCAAAAGAGAAAGAGGCAAACCTAGCCACGACAACCATCACCCTGGCATAGGTAAAAAGCAAGTGATAAAAAATGGAAGTCCGAGTTGATCACTTGGATGTCAATGACAACATTACTTGCATCCTCAGACCCAAAAAAAAATAGAAACAAATAGACTTATGGATGATAAATGTAGCGCTTGACTCCAACATTACATAGCAAATCTATCAGGCCAAAGTGTTAAGTATCAAATTCTACAGGTCAATTTTCACCTTCGGAAAGTTTAATTCCACAAGCTATGGTAAAATTTAGCCATAACCTGAGCACGAATTGCAAGTGCCAGGGCTTTGGCTCAGAAATCATTTCTGGACAACCTTCTTCTTAAAGAAAATGTAGGCAGGCGGATCAACTACTTCAGACACCAAAAAGCACTCACAGTCACAAGGCAACTTTTTTCATTTAACAAAATCCACCAAACTTATCTCTTGTTCATCAACTTATAGCAGCATTGAGAAAAAAAAGGATGAATCATGATGACCAACATCCAATAGGGTTTGAAAAAAAAGCGAGGAATTATGATCAGCAAAATCCGAGAGCGAGAGGAACTTGTAAGAAAATAACATCAGGCAGCAAAGACAGGCCTCATTCAATTCCATTAAATTCAGACTGTACCCAAGTTCATCAATCAATTCACCAAACCATTACGGGAAAAAAATAGTCTCTCAATGACTGTGAAATGGAAGCAATATCTTGCTATAATACTAACTTTGCCGAATCAATCAAGAAAAAATGACCAGGAGATAATTTAACGCAGAACCCTTCAAGCATAGTTCAAGCGAAATATGTCATTCTGCACGTAGAAACTTCCTCCTTGTGTTGGAATCAAGTGAAACATCTGCAGTCCATGAAAGGATAGAAGCATGACATTATAAATTTGAGATGCGTATAACTTGAAACGTTGAAAACTTGAAAATATAAACTTATTCAATATTAAATTATGAAACAACAAATTCATCACAGACTGTTCCTTCTGAAACAAGCAAACAGAAAAGCACACTATGTGCTTGGAAAGTAAGATCAGGTGCAAGAGGAATGAGAATAAAGAGTAGAATAAATAAGAAAGAGAAAATCAACAAATATCCTTTCTTATCTCCTTAAATATGTATGCAACGATGCAAGAAAATCTGTCTACATAACCAGTTAACAGTATAGAGCCAAAACCACCAATTCAAATAATGATCTATTTTTGTAATGAACATAGGAGCCTGCACTACAATGAGAGGAGAAGAAAACAATCAGTTTTTGCTTTGGAAAGACAGGAAAGTTCTCTGCAAAAGCTAGTTGATTTTTTAATTTCATTTTTCTCTTAAGCGATAATGTCTGCAAAGCTAGTTGTTTTTCAAACATGAAGTGGCAAAACAAGACCAAACGATCAAACACTAGATGTGAGTCCAAAAGAAAAACATCAAAATTAGTCAAAGCACGATACTCTACCATTACAAGACTGTCTCTGACCCTTCTTCAGTCTAGTATAACAACCTTCCCAATTTAACTTTTCATTAATGCATTCTATTGTTCGATGAGGCTGTGAGCAATATAAGGGTATTCACAATGTGGAGAGCCGAGAGATTTACAGATTTGCTTAGTTTACTGATTGAATTTATAGAGCAATATAAGGGTATTCAATTTGCATTTTCTGCCAAATCAAATAATAATAGAGCCATACCACTCATTTTACTTTTTGAACACACATTTTCTATTCACATTGTTGAAAGAAGTGATATCATCGATAAAGACAAGGAAGAAAGAGCACTTAAACACACACAAAGTGAATTCTAACAAATAATTGTAAAGTTGCTCCAGCCAATCCAATCAAATAATTATAGAAACAAGCAACACATAACTTTTTATATGTAGGAACTTTTCCTTGAACTATTTGAAAGAAGTGACATCAAGAAAAAACCCAGAAAGAAGGAGCACTTAAGCACATGTACATAGGTTGAATTCAAAGACAGTAGAATTCAAATGTATTTGCATATCCATAAGGAATCTTGTTAGAACAGTCTGAATCTAGTGGTACACAAGTAAACAACATTTTCAAGTTAAAACGAAATGGCCTAAACTTAAAAAAAAGAGGGTAAATTACAGAAATCACATACTTTTAAGACAAAATTACAATTTATCCCTTAAAAGTTTATAATTACAGAAATCCTTCAAAACAGATACAATAATATAAACGCTGATACATTAATCTGATGCGCGAGATACATTAATTGTTAAGTAAAATACATTACATTTTATACATGATACACTAATCTGATGTATAAAATTTTATACATGATACACTAATATGATGTACATTTTATACATGATACACTAATCTGATGTACATTTTATACATGATACACTAATCTGATGCGCGAGATACAATAATATAAGCACTGATACATTAATCTGATGCGCGAGATACACTAATCTAATGCGCGAAAACGAGGGATTTTGGAAATTTATAAAACTTATAGGGGATAATGGTAATAAGTAAACTAAAAGGTGGGATTTCTATAATTTTCCCAAAAAAATATGAGTAAGGCTGTCACACTTAATCCAGGAGAATTCGTCTTCATACTATCCCAAATTAAATGAATAAAACAATCAACTAATCAAGGGCAAATAATAGACTATCCTAGGATATCACAGTACACACACGGATTTCTTAATGGCTTCTTAAGAAACTGCAGAGTTATCTTCACCATGTAATTCAGCTATCATACTAGAACAATGATATGATCAAGACCACATTAGCGGGTATTTTGTGTCACAATCTTACATTAAACCATTGATTCTTAAGACCATAAACTCTAGTTTGTCCCTTCAAATAATATCAACTGAAAAACAAAATCCACCTGCCTTAATCAAATTTGAGAATCTCATGTAGTCCCATTTCCCTACCATTAGGACCACCAATTCAAGCAATCCACAAATGAGTAAACAGTGAACTAGTGTCATACACTCCATAAAGTACTACAAGTTCATTGCAGTAATCGTTACATTCATGTATCACGACTGCACTCCAATGCACTAATATTCAGAAATGAAAATCTAGGCGTCTTACTCCCTTGATTAAGTAAGCCATTTAAGATTCTATAAGAAAGCCGCAATGAATAATCATGGACCAAACACAAACTAGAACACGCAAAATTAAGCCCTAACGGCATCTGATACAGAAGCGATTTAACCCTAACCACACGACTCGTCAATGTAACAATCGGAAAGCAGTTCTGAAAATTATCAAATGGAGTAATAGTACTAGAAGAAAAGGTAAAAAAAAAAACACCTGACTGAACTTGAGGGTGTGTTGTTCGCCGGGAAGGCTGAGATTGCCGCTGACAAAGACAAGCATTCCCCCGGCAGCACCAGAGGTCTGACAATCAACGGTGTTGATCTGATGATTGCACTGCTGGAAAGGTAGACCGGTGAGCTTACCGGAGATGCTTTGAGTCCCCTGATACTTCTGACCCTCAAAAGACAATACAGAACTTTCCTGATAGACGCTGGCAAGGCCGGCCCTATTGGTATCGAAGGTGGTGTAGTAGTAGTCCACAAATGCCTTCGCTACGGCGTCGGGATCCATTAGCAAATCGGAATATCGGTCGCTCTACTTCTCACTCTGATTTGCGTGTGTCAACTCAAGTCCAACAGCACGCTGCTGGCATGTAGCTTGCTGATATATAGGAAGAGCCCTTTTTATCATTGCGCCGCACGCTCTTATTGTCTGAGCTGGTTACAAGGCCAAGGGCCCAAAGTATGAGATTGGACTTACTTCATCAAGTCTTATCAGGCACAGCCCAGCCTGTTTGGATGATTATTGCATTAGTTTGTTCAAACATCGTCATTTAATTTGTATTCATTTTTTTCACACATATGCCTATTATACGGTATGAAAAGTTCGTCGTGATAAAATTAAACTTTAGACTAATCCAATGACTAAATAAAAGAATGATAATTAATGTTAAAACCGTGTATCAAGGGCCAACATATGGATTATAATTAATTTCTGAATTGTAGTTCGCAATGCTCATTACCTCATGTGATTTCAGAGATTTGCAAACTCTTTGAACTTTGCTTTGTGCCCATCGGTGTTGCCTGCATTGGGGTCATTGCGGTCAGCAATTCTCTCTTGTGTTAAGTTGGAACCAAAATAAGTCACAAAAATATAAAAGTGACCAATATAAGCCACTACTTTAGAAAGTAACTAAAATAGGCTTAGTAGGAGAAAAAAATTCACTTTATCTAATATTCTAAACGCTTTCTGTTAGTCTCATAACGTGTATATTTTAATATATAACGGAACTATTTCCTACACTTTATAAAATGGAACTATTTCTTACACTTTATAAAGTATAAGTTTTTCTTACCCTTTATAAAGTAGAGTTTTTTCTTACACTTTATAAAGTGGAAGAAAAAATTATGTTTCACACGTTTTTATCTCTTTATGAAGAAAAACTTTTGCAGTGTTTGTCATACAATTATATTGATTTGACATATCATAAAAACGGAAAAAATTATTACACTATGTATTTTTATTTTTTTATTCTGAAAAATCCTCCAATCTCTATTTAAGGAGGACGTTCAAACATAGTTGATAGCACTTACAACATAAAGTCTTCTATATTTGTTCATTTCAATCTCAAAAAAAAAAAGTCTTCTAAATCAAAAGTTAGAGTTTTGATTTATTGGGATGACAAAATTATACATGACGGAAATACCGTTTATTATAATTGTCCTCCCAAACACAATGCTAAATATTCAATTAATGTCCGATATCATAAATTTCTTTCATCAATTTATAAAAGAATGGGTATAAACAATACTGATTATAATTTGATTATAGTCGGAAAATACCCTACTTCAAATACAAGATAATGGTGAAAGTAATCTCATATAAAATAAAGTACAATTTGTTTGAATTCCCTCCCAAATAATAGCACAGTAATAGTATGAGTCTATGAGATGTTATTTTTGTCAATTAATTTTCAATTTCTACTATCTAACTTTCTATTTGCAGACCACTTTGTCACCACTCTCGTCTCCAAATGTTACTTTCATTATGCCAGTGGATGATATGCCTCAAACACCCGGAAGAAAAAAAGTTGTTAAAAGAATTGTAAAGAATGTGAACATAAAGGATCTTCCGGCCAAAAAGAGGAAGAGGGACAATGAAGATGAGGATGGATATACGGGACTTAGACCGTGAGATGTTCTACGGATTTCAAGAAAGGGTTGTGGAACATAATATTATTATTTTTGTGTATGTATATTTTTTGAGGGTGTATAGTATTATTATTTTAATTATATATAGTTATTATTTTTGTGTATGTATCTTTTTTTGAGGGTGAATAGTATTATTATTTTAATTATATATAGTTATT
>JAJOOO010023857.1:0-19690 GCA_029582685.1 Solanum piurae
ATATATATATATATATATATATATATATATATATATATATTATGTCGGTTTGGTTTGGGTTCGGTTTGACTTTTTTTCTTTTAATATCAAACCCAACCAAGAGTGGTCGGTTTGTTTTTCAACCGCCAAACCAACCAAACCAAACCACAAATCAGTTTTTTTTTCGGTTTAATTTGGTTCATCGGTTCGATTTGACTTGTATACCCCTAATTGTGGGATCGAACATGTAGTACTATAATGTACTACACGAAAAGGGTCATTTTTCTTTTGCATAAAGTTTGTGTATTGTGAAATTTTATATATATATATATATATATATATATATATAATGTGAAACTTATTTTGAATTAAATTAGTTTGATTAACATACAATTGCTTTTGAAGTCGATAAATCATTGTGTCTGATAATTTTTAAAGAATCACAATTTGTTACACCTTTCTAATTGTCGTAGCTTCACCAATGTTTGATGTTTTTTCGTTATCTTTTGATGTAATGACCTTGACTTTATAATAATTCACAATATTAATAGTAGGATAATTATATATAGTATTGAATTATTGATTTTGTTATATAGGGTTAAGACATGAAAACAAATAATAAAATTAATAAAAAGTAGCGTCGTAATCAATTACAATAATGAATTAATACATTAATTAATAGGAAAATGGTAAAACGGGGAACATCCGATGCTGCTCAAATTTTAACTCTATATATAATAATGCAAAGGGTTAAGACATGAAAACAAATAATAAAATTAATAAAAAGTAGCGTTGTAATCAATTACAATAATGAATAAATACATTAATTAATAGGAAAATGGTAACAAGGGGAACATCCGATGCTGCTCAAATTTTAACTCTATATATAATAATGCAATGTAACTAAAATCCAAATTTTAGAAAGAATAAATAAAAGTAGAACATGATAAAAAATAATATTCATGATGCCATTATTGTATAAGAAAAAACACAAGGAAAGCAAGTGAAAAAGTTGATAAAGAATCCATTGAACTGTTTGAACATAGCTTATAGGTAGAAGATATGATTATTTAGACAAAAGTCTGAATATGGACAATCTGTCGACCACTAATAATCGTACTCATAAACTCTGAATTGTAGTTTCTTGATCACAGGGTCGTTTGGTACAAAGATTAATAATGCAAAAATTAGTAATGCAGAGATTGATAATGCATGAATTATTTTTATCAAGTGTTTGATTCATTGTTTCTTACCTAGTTTTGTGTGTGGTTTAAAACTCTACAAAAAAATTCTTTCCAATTATACACTTGAGTTATTATGGGATTTCTATTTCATGTAATTGGATCAAGGTAGATAATTGACGGACAATATTTTTTTTTTTTATAGCATTTTAACTAGCTAGGAGAATAAAATTTTTATTGTCATGTTCACTATTTTCTCACTTAAATTATTTGAGAGTAAATAATTGTCATCTTAATAAATTAGAGTTAATATCTCAAAAGGTCACACAACTATAATAATTTATAGAGAAAATTTATTGAACTTTGTTTTGTATCAATAAATTAAAAAAAAATCTTTATCATAAAATTAAAATAAAATAAAATATATATATATAGCAAAATAAATTAAACTATTTTTATACTCGAAATGTTTTATATATATATAAAATGTTTAATGGATTTCCGTTAAGAGACAATATTTGACTTATGAATTGTACTTAAATTCATACATCAACATTAGCATGTTAGTCGGATTATAATATTTTATATTAATAATAAATAGATTAAATAACTCATATTTTAGAAACAAAAAATTATATCTAAATAATAAAATTTGTAAGCTAATTTATTTAAATAAATTTATTAGTATAAATATAAAACATAAAATCAAGAAAATAAACAAAATGAGTAAAAGAATTTGAGGGGGTATTTTTGTCTTTACCTAGATTAGTCCCATGGTATTAGAACTAATACCACCAAATGGAAGGTATTAGTTATACACCTATAATATAACTAATCCATGGATTGATTATACATAGATCCAAAATTTCTACCAAACATAGTACTAAATAATACCACACATAATACTTGGACTATTTCTCCTAATACTCCCTACCAAACGACCCCTAAATTGTGTACTTGTAAATTTTGAATTGTTACTTTTCGACTATAAATATAATCATGAATTTATAAATTTTGAATTGTAACTTTTCGACTATAAATATAATCATGAATTTATAAATTTTGAATTGTAACTTTTCGACTATATATTTATAAATGATCAATAACTCATAAATTCTGAATTGTAACTTCTCGAGCACTAGATTATGTACTCATAAATTTTGAATTGTTACCTTACTTCTCGACTATATATATTTAATCACTAACTTGTAAACTCTAGATTGTAACTTCTCATCAATCACTTGACTATATTAGGGGTGGTTTGGTATCTAGTTAGAGTTATACTGATATTAGTAATTTAAGGATTAGTTATGAGTAAAAATCTATGTATTATTCTATGGACGTATCAGTTATGCAGGAATTATTTATGTATTATTAGATATACATGTATAAGTTATTTCACTTTCTATCTAGTATAAAATAATACATAGATTTCCTCATAACTTATATATATACTAGTTATGTGGGTTTCTAAATTGACAACCAAATGTCGTATTGATTTTATACATGAATAACTTATTTCTTATCTAGCTACCTACCAAATGTCGTATAAGGTATATAGAAATTAATACATGAATAATTTGTTTCTTATCTCGATACCAGATTACAACCCCTAAGGCCATTAGGATTTGCACTGATATACTCTAAATTGCAACTTCTTGACTAATGGACTATATAACCCTAATTACACCATTAAGATGTACTTTCGTAAACTTGAAATCTCGTAAGTTGATTCTAGAATTCACAAGATCGTAAACTCTGATGTCTAACTTCTCACTATATAATTGTAACGACCCTTTTGGTCGTTTTGAGTACTAGAGCTTTTTATTTCAAAAAATACTTTTCGATAGATTTTAAATGAGTATTTTGGACTATTCGTAACTATAATTATGAAATTAGTGGGATAGTTTTAATCATTAATTTAGTTTATGGTTAAAGAAGATAGAATTAAAATTAATAGAGGGTCATTTTTACCACTTTTATAATTTTAAGGTATACAATTAGGGTGATAACTAATGTGTAGAAAGGCGGAAAAATAGAAAAGAGCCGCACGATTGTCAAAGCAAATTCAAGAAGCGATTTCAGGTGACCTTTTACTTTAACTTTTCGTAGTTATATTAATGGGATGCTTATGGTTTATTGGTTAATGTAAGGGTGGTTGCTATTGGAACTTAAGTGTGTCCTCTGTAGAAATTTGTCAACAAAACATATGTATATAATATTTATTAAAAGCTATTGAATTGAGTCATGGTGGGTTGAGGAGTTAAAATATTATTATAATGTAAATTAATTAGGAAGTACAATTTGTTGCTTATTGTGGACCGAATAGAATTGCTCTTAGTTAATTGTTAACAAATGGTAAAGGGATAATTATGGCATAGTATTGGCTAAGAAGTGAAAGTAAATGATTATAATATGTTGGTGTAGGAAATGGTTATTATATGTTTATTTGAGAAGAATGGAGGTTACATGGGTTGCACAGTGATTAGCTAATATAGTTTGGTTATTTTTGTTATTGTTGGTGTTATTAAAAATTGGGTTGGAACGCTGTTAGGTATTTACGTGAGTTTGAGTTCTGGCATCATTGTACGACCTTCTAATGGCCAATTAATCATTGACAGTAAATTAAGTTATACAATCATATATTTATATTATATAGATTGAAGAGGGCTGCACGAAAGTGAAGGTCCTGGATGTAGCACATAATTTTAGTATCTCGTTATAAATTAAGTTTTGGTATATGGAAATAGGTAATTAAATATTAGGTGTATTGTATTAATTGAATACCACTAAAGTTATGTTAATTGGAGGAATTAAGACTTACCCTTAAGGTTGAACGATAGGAAAATTGATTATAGAATCGGGTGAATTTTTGGGTCTAGGCTAGACATATAGTAACGTGGGTGTCTATAGACTCGTTTACTTACAAATTATGCATACTTGATAGATTAGAAACGTTCAGAGGCGTTAAGGAAAGGAAAGGCATTGGAGAAGTAGCTTGCTTGACTTCAGTTCTTCGGTGGAGGTAGGTTATGGTTTATTCTATTTGATAGATAGACTCTTAATAGCGATTGATATGCATTGAGTGATATTGTGAAGTTCTCTATGTACTTGATTGTGTGGTTGTGTAACTTGGTTGTGTGATTGTGATTGGTCTGAAATCCTAAGACCGTGGAATTCATAATCTTGAACCCTCTCTATCGAAATGATGCCTTGAATAAAGAAGGTTTGATGAAATATTGTTAATGAAGTGAAAAGTGGTGATAATAAATGATAAATTAACGATATAATTAGATCGAGGTGTCACGTTTCGACACGATATTATTGGATCGGGTGTCACGTTCCGACCCGATAACATTAAAGAAAAAGATATTGAATTAACTTAATGTAATCAATCTCAAAGAATCCATTTCCCAAATGAGTTCGGTGTGGAGGCATGAGTCCTCGTATGTGGGCTTGATATTGTGATTGATTGTATACTTACTTTAGTGTTGTTGTCACTGGTTCATGTTGTTGGTTGCTTGCCACCTGCTAAGTGTCATAGTTGATTTTATACTATTATTCATTGTATATTAGTTCTATTTTGGGTTGGCCGATGATACCTGCTCAGTACGTGTTCCTTGTAATGACCCCTACTTGTGTTTTCTTCGTTTTTCTTTTGTGGAGTGCAGCAAGTATACCATCGACTTCGACTCGCCCTCAGCTCTAGCCAGTCTCCAGCACATCAGATTTCAGGGTGAGCTATTCCTTCTAGCTCGTGCTGGATTCTCTCAGTCATGGCATGATGTCCTTAACTTTCGGACATGGACCATCTTATTTACTTATTTTGGTGTCTCTAATACTCTTAGACGGTATTTTAAGAACAAATGTCCTTGATGTGATACTTTCAGGTTTTGAGGATAATGTGTAATAGACTTTAGATGTTGATTTGTTTGGTTACTTTAACAAGTTTTGAGCTTCCACATTTTATTGTTATTCGTAGTTGAATTATTGATATATGTTGGGATTTGGATTCCTTAGTTCGCCCACTTAGGAGGTTAAGTGTGGGTGCCACTCACGACTCGTTTTGAGTCGTGACAATAACATGACTAAAACCACTAAGATAATAAACTCTGAATTATACTAACTTCACAACTATTGGACTTTATATTAAAGATTATTGCATTACTCAATTTCTAGATTCTAAATACCATTGAGTATGTGGCCTAGCCACTTGAAAACCTTGCCAAAAAAATGTTGATCAAATATGGGACCTTTAATAATTGTTGTATTCTAGTATCAGAAATATTACTATTAGGCAGACATTGAGGAAAGATGTGGGCCTTTTGGGCCTAGTGAATAAAATAAGTTCATAATGCCTTGTTCCATTTTAGATCCAAAATATGTCAATGTCCATCACCTTTTTTTGGAAAATGACATCAACACTTCATAATTTATAAGGGCACGTGTCGTCATGTGGTTGCCTCTACAACTACAACAACTTCAGCCCAATTTTGGATGGCATTGGTCTCGACATGCAACCTAACTGAGTTGGAACCTTACACTTTGTTTGGACGGTTGTTATGTATTATTTTATAATATATTGTATTATATTATTTTAATAAATATAATGTTTAGATATATTATATTGTTTTCCGTCATTATATAATGTCACACATCTTTAATTTGAATGATAAATCTACAAGAAAAGTAGGGTATGAGTGAGAGCTACTATGAAAAAGTAGGATAAGAAAGAGTGTTACCTGATGATGGATTTAAACAATAAATAAAAACAAAATGAGAAGAAAATATTAAGGTGACGAGCGACCACACCAAATCTGTCGTTATATAAAATGAGTCTTTTCATCGTTACCTGATGATGGATTTAAGCAATATGATATAATAGAATTTAAGTAACAATCAATGCAAACATTGTATTCAAACTAACAATACAATATAATACAACGGGTAATAATTATCCAAACAAGGTGTTAGAGTGTATTGATCGTATGCAGTGACAAAGTCAAAATCTTTACTAAAGAGAATTAAAATATATAAAAATACACACAGAAAAGTTAATTTTTTTAAGGTAAATACTATATGAGCATAATTTTTTTTTATTTGCAGAAAAAAATGTCAATTGACACCCTTTGGACGAGAGTAGCTCCGCTAGAAATCACACGTATGCTAAGTAGTGGAAAAGTTGTTAAACTTTCAAGCCAAAAAAACAAATAGGACAGAAATGAGTTTTCATTGCATTTTTGTCGTTTCTAATGATTATTTTTTTACATGAGGATATAGTAAAAAAAAAAAAAAAACAATTTAAGTTTTGATACTTAATTATTTTGCCAAAATTTTGACTGAATTTTGAGTTAGAAGGAAATATTTAGTTGGACAAAAATGATAAGAAAAAGCTAAAATTGGAACTCTCTAATACAACTACTTCAATTTGGCTTGTCAATAATTAAAGACAAATTACATATTTGATCAATCAGCCAAAAATAATTACATATATAAAATAATATTCCTTATGTCCATTAATAGTTATTCACTATTGATTTAACAAGCATCTTAGAAAATAATAGTAATTAATAGGGATAATATTATTGTAGTATCCTTCGAATATATTAAATTTAATGCTTTGAAAAATGTATTAGATATTGAATATTATTTAACAGGGGCAAAATAAACATAAGAGGGTAAATTATCTCTTGATTTTTCAAACTGAACAAATATTATTGGACAACTATTTTGAGTATAGTAGACAAGTAAAGATGAACGGAGAGAGTATGCATTTTTATTGTGTTATGGCACCATATACTATATCAGACGGGCATTGAGGAGTGGGGCAAAGGGAATAAAGACGCCCTCCCAAAAAATGTGGTAGAATGGTGAGTAATATTCTTTATTCTTAATTAGAAGTATCAAGTTTGAACTCTAATAATGAAATCGTCTTTAGTAAGGAGGGCCTCACTTTCAAAGTGAATTTAGATTAATTGAACCACAAAGCCGATATCAGAAACTAGAAAAGGACGTATATCCACATTATTACTTCACAGGACAAGTGTCATTACGTTGTTGTCACTGGTCTGTACCACAACTTGAGAGGATAGGCTAGATGGTTTTGTTAAGAGGATGAACCTAACCAAATTGGAATTATTGGAAGTTGTTTGAGGATTAAATTTAGCTCTATGTTTGACACCTATGCCATATTTCCAAGTTGTGGAAAAATTGGTAACACTCTTCCAAAAGTTGAATGAAATTGGCTTGTCAACAATTAAAACTATCCTATCTTGAGTTGGTGTATTATTCATGTTCTAGAAATGTTAATAAAATGGATCATTGAGAACATTTACTGTGTAGTGGTACCTTACTATATCATGCAGGCATTGAGGAGTGGGAGTGGGCCTATTGGGCTAAGTCGAATAAAGATGAGGCCATATATGAGCCCTTCCAAAAGTGTCATTGTCCCTCACCTTTTTGTGGAAAAGGACATAACCAATGATCGTATTAAAATCGTAACCAGTAAGTATTCTTTCATTCTTAATCAGATATCTTGAGTTCGAACTTTTCACATGATCAATAGAGTCGTCTCTTATTGAGCACCCTATCCCTTAAGAGTAAAATTTTCTATCACAAACTCGAATTAGTCAAATTACAATGCGAGTACTGAATGTCAGGGGACAAACGTATAAAAAAGGAAAAGAGACCTACATCAAGTACACAGGGCAAGTGTCGTTACAATTGGTTGTCACTTGTCTGTACCACAACTTGAGGAAAAGGCTAGATGATTTTGTTAGAGAATGGAACCTACCCAAGTTGGAAGGTGTTTGAGGATATTTAGCTCTATATTGGACACCTACGCCAATTGCCAAGTTGTGGAAAACTTGGTAGCCTTCTTGCAACAACAAAAATAACAAAAAGTACAAACACATTTTCATCACATATTGTAGTTTTTCTTAATGATTGATTTGCCATTCAATTTAACCATAGCATGATATATAGGATAATTCTCCCCATATAACAATTTCATGTACCATAATTAATTACTTGCAATGTGATAAGATGTAACATTACAAGATGAAATATCTTCAAATAAAGTATAAGTTTATATGGACAATGAAATTCAAACTCATGATACTTTAATTCAAAATTTGATTTCTCTTCCTCACAAACCCTTTATTGTTTAGACATGTCGATAAAATAAAACAATTATGAGAACCGTTATTATGATATCAGAGATTTCAGATTCAAACCTAAAAAATGATGTCACGTACATTATGAATGGCTTTATCTCAGATGTGAGATTCCGATACTAGCTCCAAAAATGTCAAGTGTACTTCAGCTTTTTGTGGAGAAAGACAATATGAAAATGATCCACATTATCACTTCATAATTCGTCGGGGACACGTATCGATAATTATGTGGTTGCCTATACCTACCTACAACTTGATGTCTAAGTTGGACAGCTTGGTTCAAAGACAAAACTGAACTTTGCCTGGAACTGGGAGGTGTTACGCTTGAGGATTAAAGGTCACTAGGGTGTGTTCTTAAAGATGGAAAACATATTCTATGGTATGGAGGAAAATGTTTTCCAATTTTTCAATGTTTAACCGGTTCAAATGTTTCCGTCAACAAAATCTCTAAGAAAACAAGGTACTTAAAGATGATGAAAATGATCTCCCTGATAAAAACGGGAAAAACAAGTATCAATAGCAATTCTAAATTCATTGTCTCCTTCCTACACATCCAACTCCCATCCCATATCGATCCACCCTATATTATTTTGCTAGAGAAATTCACTTTTATCACCTCATAACAGAACACCGTTATTGTACAAGACCGACTTTCCAAGGATCCCTATTGGCTGCCTTAAAAGTCTTAACATGAACTTAAGAGCTTCTTAGATCTACAGTTCCAAGAGTTCTAATACAGTGTCATAGAAAGGTCCTATTTGAAACTGCTGCATGTCCTCTTTACCTATTTGAGAATATCCTACCGGGAAACGAAACTGATGTATGTCCTCTTTAGGCATTAGTAAGCGTTTCTGTATCTTACTCAAATTAGACGCATTAACCAGAAATTGACAGGGGACTCAGGAGGTGTATGCACAAAGATCACATTAAACACAATTATCAAATAAACGAAGCTTTCTTGGATTAGACACAAGCAAATAACAAAATACGCAACCCAAGACATAAAACTCCATGCCAAGGCAGGACAATACATGAACTGCTGTTTGATTGAATATGGTAGAATCCAGAACCCAAAGTTCTAGTAATCTGTCACAACCAAGTATGTATAGATAATTCCCTGAGTTTCTCGAAAGACACCTATCAGATATAAAGCACCTCAATGCACATAAATTTCCAAGGTCGCACTATCCCAATAAAAGAGCAAATTAAAGAGTAGCCAAAAAGATGATTTAGCTTCTTCCTGCTAAGAAACATGTTCCAATAAGCAACACTGCCAAGCAAATTACCAGCGTATCAGGATATCTTCGCCTTTGAGAAGTCCATTTCAGGATGCTGCAGCAGATCAAGAACAAGATGAGTCAAGTCATACACAGAGAACCGGGTAAAGGAGATAAACAAAGTAATACATGATATCATGTTTGCACCTCTGCCATAAATTTCTTGAGAATTTCTTGTTTCTGTGTCTCATCACTTGTTGGAAGACCCATGGATTTCTGTCGCTGATCAAACTGCAAAAGGAATTTCTCATCAAGCAAATAGAAGTAACTAGCATCATCACACACTAAGGGTATAAATTACAGCAAACAGGATTTCTCAAAAAAGCAACTAAAGTTGTGGGATGCAATATAATGTACATTTCTAATCTAATAAATGTACCTGACAAAGAATAAACGGCTAAACCAACCAGCCTATCAATAAAGTTGTTCAACGGGATGAAGCGTAGACATCAAGGATGGCTAGGTGGCAGAAGCAACCTAGAAAAATCAGCACTATCTAGATGATACGTAACCTTTTTTTCTTATATCCTCAAGCCAAGTATGAGTCAGTTTGTTAATTACCAATATTAGCTTCAGGATCACAGGAGACACCGTAATCCAATAAAGAGCATGGGAAAGACTGAAATCTCCAAGCAAAAGAACTGAAATTTATGAATCTTACCAAGGATAAAGATTTAAGCATCTGAAAAAAACCTTCCATGCAAAAGTTTTACACCTTGATAGAAGACATTACTTGGGACCATAAATGTTAGCACCCAAACTTAGGTATCAAGGAAAAACTATAAGCTTATGTAAAAGTAAATGCAAAAACATGTAGAAACTAAGGACACCATAGCATCTTGAAACCACTTCAAAGAGTTTGTTTTAAAGAGGAGAACATTATACCACACTTCCAATTTAAACAGTATGTTTTTAATGTCAAAGTGCATAACTCCACACATGACAAGGGCGTCATGAGAACAGTAATAGGAAACCAAAAGAATTCTGTAATTGGATGAGGGAGAATGAACTGCCACAAATTTGTGATGTACATGACATGCTCAAAGTATGCCAAAATCTACCATGAGAATCAGGTAAAAAGTCCCATAAGCAATTATGTCAATATAGAGCAAGAACACAATTTGAAACAATCAATTCCAAAATGAGCATATAAGCATATAATGTAGATGAGCAATAGAATCCTACCATCATCTTCTCCACAGTTGATCGCGTCTCGGGGTCCAAATCTGACAACTTGCTGCTTTCAGGTTCTGCTTTCTGCGTATCAATTTCAGGTTCACCTTTCACACAGCATTTCCACCATTCCATTTGGTCCTTCTTGGTTAGGAGAACAGAGATGGATTTTTGGTCCTCTGCAAATATATTAATTCAGTATCATTTGTCCTTAATAAAGCTGCATCACTGTTATTGAACAAGACTCTATGATAGTTTACTTTGAACTCATTAAGCAAAGCTACAGAGTTTGAGAAAAAACAAAACAAGCATAGCAAGCCTAACAGTACCAATGATCTAGAAGATCGCTACAAAATCCAAAGAACACCTAGCAAGTCAAAAATATGAGCAACTTACCTAAACTCCAGAAACAATCATCAACTTTCACAGGTCGATATAGTTCTCCCTGCAAGCACAAAGGAATGAAAGTCAATATATAGCAAGTGCAAATTTTGACTATACAATTTGAGATGAAACACAGGCACACAGAATATAACATCTTTGACTACCAAACTAAAGAATACACTCACATCAATTATGGGAGGCTGGCCCTTTAGTCCAACTTTAAGACGGTTCCTTGATATATCACAAACAATGAACCTTGATTTTGTTCCAGCAGGTACGGGAATATTAACATTTACTTCCTGTAGTGATTGACCCCATGAGTAGTTCTCAAGGTCAAGCCCATTGTTGTTGTTAGGAGCTGCAGGACCTGCAGATGTATCATTAGGGAGGGCAGTGAGAAGCTTTGGAATTGCACAAGAAATGTTGAACTAATAGCAAACAAGACATTCAGACCAATATAAAATACAAAAGATTGTACCAACACTTTACATGCAATTCAAGATTTAATGCAATACAATTATACAAACAATGTCATATCATACAATTGAAGTTAAAGGGCCATCACGATTTATATCAATATCCTATCAAAAGGTATACACATCTAAACTGAAAGTAGTTAACGTCCTCTGATGCCATATCAAAACCAAACAGGATAATAAGTAAAAGGAGATAACATAAGGGCCTGAATATGAAGCTTATTTCAGCCAAATTTGAAATATATCAAGCAAAGTCCTCAATCATTTTGTAAAAACCAGCAAACAGACAGAAACTCTTGTTGTAAGGACCTATTTGTCAATTCAAATTTGAGAATAAAGATACATTTAATGAGTTAATCTGCCACTTCTAATGCATAACAAATTTTGAATAAACAAACTTTTTCAATGCATACTGAAAATAGTACATGACTGCATAATCTGATAATCCACAACAAACTTGTAATCACCAACAGTTTCTAATTCAAATTTAAAACGGCTATCTAACTAGTACATACATTATTTGATAAACAATTTAATATGAAAACTTCTAATAAAATTAAAAATCCATACTTGTTGACTCAAAGGTTTACATCTTATAGGATAACTCATCATTCAACTCAGTCATTTTACACAACGCTTACTGTCCTCTTTCTAACCTAATTGGTAGCAGTCCCTTTATAGCAACTAATCATAGACAAAACCCAACTACAATTCGAACTTTTACCTAGTAGTGAAATACCTCTCTGTCCAACTTATATGACACTCTTCCCACTTAGGAATATCCCCAAAATGTTAATACTCCTGAAAGTTTTAGTAAGTTTATTTCTTGGTAGTTGTGAAAATTAAAGAAATGGAAGAGTATAAGCATTTAGCAGTCCCTTTTTAGTAACTAAATCATAGACTAAACTCAAATATAATTCACAGTTATGACCTAGTCGTAAAATACCTTATTCGTACGACTTATATGACCATCTTCGCATTTCAGAATATCCCCCAAAAGTTGATACTCTTCTATTTCTTAATCTCTCACAACTTCCAACATATCAAATTCACTAAATCTACTCAAATTATAAAGTGTGATCACTATTGCTAATAATATATATGTCAAATTTTCCTCATCAACACACAAGTAAACATCTATAATGCCATATCTAGAAACTAGAAAGTACCACTGTATAAGAAGGACAGAGGAAGTATGTCTTTGGTTTCAAGTTCATAAAAACACTAAGAATAACTTAGTTTTAGGCTGTAAAACTTATATGAATCCAACATCAATTTCAGTTAACTATAGTAAATGACAGAAGTGCTATGTATCAGGAACAATAGATATGCAGAACATTCAACCCAAAGACCAAAATTTTACTTGAACAGACTTCGCCAATGGCCAATGTAGCAGTATATAAACAATCATTCCCTAAATAATAAACAGAATTCATCCGATTCACAGTAAAGGTTACCTTGAGAACCATTCTTGTCCTCCTCCTTAGCCTCCTTCATAACTTCTTTCCCTTTTGCCTCTTTAACCTCCTCCTTCTTTGCAGCAACAACTGGAACATCCTCCTTGACCTTCTTTCCCGCCGCCTTTGAGTTTGATGCTTCTGCTTCCACTTTCCTCTTGCGCTCCTCGGTCAGCAGCTTGTCTTTCACCATACGAACAACAGCATTGACATCATTAATCAATGAATCACTCTTGAAGAGATCAGATTCCCGTCCGACGAACTCGAACACGGCTTGAAGAAACCCTAGAGGATTAGCAGGATCAAGCACCGCCTTAAAGGGCATTGACACCGCCGCCGCCGCCGATGATGATGTTGGTTTGCTATCTTGCTCCTCGAAATCAGAAATAATCGCCATTGGATTGATCGAGAAAATGGGGATTAGGGTTTTGATGGATTGAAGTATACGAAGAGTGCAGAATGAAACCAAGTGAAGAGACTTCTTGTGTTCAAATGTAAAGACACAGCGGAGAATTCCAGAAGACCCTATTTATAATTATGGAAAAGCATTTTATGAAATTTACATTTGTAAATGCCCTTCAAATTTCAATTATTAGTCCTTTTTTAAAAATAAAATAAAAATAAATTAAATATAAATTAAGATTTTCATTGTTCACGATAGAGATATATATATATATATATATATATATATAGGTCAGGTTGATTTATTTTTAATTAAAAAATAATGATATTAATTATGTCAGTTTATAAAATTTATAATTCAATATAAAGTCAATTTTTTTTGTTTTAATTTTGATTTTAGTCGATTCTTTCGAATTTTTTATATTAAAAAAAATTCAATTTTCTTACAATTACACAATGATTTAAAAAGAAATTAAATTTATTTTCACTTATATGAGTGAAGGCTAGAGCTTTAAAATAATAATTGAATAAGAATTTTCAAAATGACTAATAAGCCGAAGGGAGGCGCAACAATTAGCGAGTGAGGAATGATCCATCTCTTATTTTTCCTTTTTTCTAAAGATATATATAGATAAGAAAAGAGACAAGCTTTCTGGAATCAGTAACAACATTTGAATACAAGAACAAAATGTTTACAAGCCTAAATTTGAAATAATATATCTTAATTTTGAAAATTATAAACTAATTTAAAATATATTAACAAAGAAGATTATAATTCATAGTTTAATGTATAAAAAATTAAAATTATTTATACATTATGTCATTTTAGTTTGGACGTTCTGTTAAAACCAACTCAAATTAAGAGTGATTGATTTTTTTCCTCAATGTGAAATCAACCAAACCAAATCACAAACTTAATTTTTTTTTTCCTTCGATCTAACTTTATTCGTAAGTTCGATTTGGCTTGTACCTCCTAGTTTATAGTTCAAGTGTTTAGTCTTGAAATACAAAGTGTATTTCTACACAAATTACCGAAATTATTAGCTTGAATTAAAGTTAAATGCATTCTCCAAAACACTTAAACGAAAAAAAGAGAACAAATTACTTAGGTTACTTGATTTGAAAATAAGTTGTGCAAGAATATGGTGAGTAATATAAACATTATTTTTGCAAAAAATAGTATGCAAACATTATATAATGTTGAGTTTATTTCTTGTTTTGTATTTACTTTGATGTATTACATATTCGTACATAATGCGACAAAACAACAATATATTCAGTGTATCCAATATGAAGAAACTTAAAAAAAACAAAATATACGCAAATTATACATCTAGCTCAGGTAACGTATATCAAAGAATATATAGAAGAAAAGAGATAAGAACAAGTGCTAAAAGAAGCATCACATAATTAACATATAATATCAAGAACAAAGTAATTTGGTAATCAAAACACATTATAGCTAGATTGTTAGACAGGGAACTCCACAAAACTACTAATATTATTGGTACAAAAGGTCTACATGTATGGAGCATCAAACTATTATCAAATCTAACATACGTAAAAGCTAGACAACGTTTAATTATTTATTAATTAACCTTCTATCCTAATTCACGAAATCTAAATCCTTCTCAATACATCTTCGATCAACCTCGAACCCACTGTCGTCAATCTCTCACACCTTCTTCGGGCCTCTTCACATATTTGAACCATCTCAATTTTGATTCCTAACATTATCCACTATAAAACTACTTTTACCTGGTCTTGAATATCCTCATTCCTAATTTTATTCCTCCGAATATTACTAATACCCATAATTTTATCTCACAATTATATATATAAAATTATCGCAAAACTTATACTGTTATACATATATTATTTAGAAGGAAAACAAAATAATGTTAGTTTATATGTGAAAATTAAATTTCGACCAAACAAAATATAAACTTATGGTAATTCTTATGTGGAGATTATATTCCCTACAATTCAAACCAGACAGCTTCTTAATTGCATCAATTGCTATTAATAATATATTTGCATAAAGTTATGCTTATTCTAAACTCTTAATTCATATATTACTATAGTTAATATGAATTTAATATAAAGAAAACTTCTTGAATGATGCTATTTGTCTCTAGATTTATATAAAAATTGCAAGATTTTACTTAACTACAAAACATAACAACATTTTAGTTTGAGATGTGGTGGAATATGTTGTTTTCGCCCGTATAATAATAAAATAGTCAAATAGATTGTATTTAATAATGTAATAAGTGTATTTGTGTGTGCATAATATCTCTATAGCGAAAATATATTGTACCTATAGACTATACATATTAAATATCTCTACTTAGTTAATTGCATCAACACGAATAATGATGTATTTATGTGTATCTTCTATACCAAATTATCGTTATATTATGTCATGTTTGATTATAGGTTTTAAATAGTCCCATTATTATTTTATTCCACCACTTATACTAAAATGACGAATTACTATCCCCATATAAAAAGTAAAAATAAAATAATTACATAAAATATCTCAATTCAGAAAATATTTTTATCTATTTCATCCCATATGTCAAACAACCCTGAAAACTAGATTTATACCATGTCTTGCTTAGTCACAGCCTCTTTAAACATCTGAAGTGAATCTTGTAGGTCATCACATAGCTGGTATGGGTCTGGAATCACTTGTGGATCTACCGCCATTGATATTGTCATTTTATTACAGTAACTTTGGAAAATTATTGTCACAGCCTGCACCCACGCCAAATTCATAAATGACATCATATAAATTGAAAACAAAAAATAATATTTTATTAAAAATTTGATCAAACAACTTATGAGATCGACTTTTCAAATATTATTTCAAAAGTTTGAAAACAAAATTCATGAAAGTTAGTGATGAGTATATATTGTACTTACATATGGGAGTCCAAAAGTTGTAGGAGCAACATAAGCCAATTTATGGCCATAAAATGTGATCTCTTCTTGAGGCCCAACCACGTTTGATATTAAAACCGTGGTGCTCGATAGAACTCTCCTTGTCACCTTTGCCGCCACCTTTCATAATAACAATAATAAGATTTTACTTGGAAGTTGCGATAAAAAAAAAAGTCAAATTCGAATACGATAAAGATGTAATATTTCAGGATAAATCGCTATGTATTAGTCTATATTATTCATTTCTACTATGTTTTTAAAAAAGAATAATTTCACTATAAATTTGTGAGAATATAACTTTTTAAAATACTTTTAATGATATTTCATCTAATCTTACAAATATTTTAACATATTTAATATCATAAATTTTATATACATAACGGCATAAACTCTAGTAATTGGAAAAAAAAAAAAAACTCACCTTGGATCCGAATATATCTTGGGTTAACTTAGCAGCGCTAAAAGAGAATCTGGATTCAAGAGAGAGTTTTTTTCTATCGATAATGGTTTTCGCTTGTCGGATATAATCCAACGGGTTATCGGGTAAGCTTATGGGTAATCGGGTCAACACATATCCTATTTTATTGCCCCATCTTGCCTTTGATTTTTTCTCCATCATCTCTGCTAGAGCCTGCATAAAAAAATTTGTCATCTTAATTAAAAATGTGTATATTATACTAAAAACGTCCTTAAATCATGTGATATAAGATAAATATGTCATGAGATCTCTATATATTGCTTAGACTATCCGAAAATGTCGATAGAAGTATGTCAGACTTTTAAAACATAATGTACTTTGAAACATCTAACACGATTACCGCATCGATTTTAAAGATTCCCGATAATATAGATAGTTGAAGGTACAATAATGAGAATATTGCCATTAAAAAATTTACTAGATATACGAAAAACTAAAAGAAAGTAAGACATGTTAATTGAAACAGATATAGTATATATAAAGGGATTGTTGTTACTTTAATTCCAGTAGAAGGTCTTATGTTAAAAACAATAGATCCTCTAAAACGAATGTTCTTAGGCAAATTATTTGTCTTGCTGCTTCCTTTTCCATTCTTGTTACCTGAACATACACCACATTTTTATTAGTAGTAAAAATTAACATGTAATTAAAACCCAAAAATACAAATTGTACAAGTAATTAATCTGAAATTCATATTTAAAGTTTGGTTAATGCTTAATTTAGGGTAAACTTATAATGAAGAAGTAAGAAAGATGCTTTCTAAATGGACCACTTTTTCCGGTTCATTTTAGTTGTCGAGCTTACTAAAAATAATTGATTCAAAAATCAAGATACAATAAGCATATATTTTTACCTTTACCATTATTCAAAAAATGTAGAAACAAAAAAAGTAATACTCATTAAAAGGATAAAGAAAGATAATTTGATCAAATTATTCTTTTAAGGGGCGAACAAAAAATACGACGATTAAAATAAATCGGAGAAAGTAGCTTAACTAAAAAGAAGCATGATCAAATAAATGCATATAGAGAGCCAGTAGGCACAGTAATAGTTTGACCAATAGCTAAATACTCAGAAGAGCTAGTAAGGTGTAATTAATTAGGGAGTAGTGGAAAAAAACAGATACTGACCATATCTTCTATTGAGATATCTTGAGAAACCAGCTTGTGCCATGCCCATCACTACATCATTAATTTTCTACAATATGTAACATAATTCAAGCAATAAATAAGTTGCCAAAAATAGTAATAAAAAATTAGTATTGTTAAAGGAAAAATATGTAACATAATTCAAGCAATAAATAAGTTGCCAAAAATAGTAATAAAAAATTAGTATTGTTAAAGGAAAAATGGATTGTGATGCACTAGTGGGAGTGCTTCACCCTTAATTAGAGGTCTCGGGTTCGAGCCCTGGGTATAGAGAAAATCTATTTGGGAACCCCAGCCCCGAATGGGCCCTGCAGTGCGCGATCCGGATTTAGTCGGAGCTCCAATGTGGGCTCCGGACACCATAAAAAGGAAAATCCAAATCCAAACCAAGCTATACAAAGGCAATGCAGACTATAATTTTTTCAAGTATATAAAAAAAAGTGTCACGTAAAATGAAGCAGCAAGTGCACATACCAAGTTTAAGGCATTCTTGACTATTTTCATGTCATCAAGGCTAACAGTCGTGTGGACAAGTCTCTTGGGACTATGCTCAACTCCAACTCCTCCTTTCATTGGTGTCTCTGTGTCCTTAAGAAACAAAATAGTTGCCAAAAACAAAACAACATCCACAATCGTATACCAAAACACCATACACAAAAACCAAACATAGTAACAAAACCTCCATAATAATCCAACATCATTTTTTTCCTTAATTTTTGTACTTGAAGGTAAAGTAGGCAATGCTTCTGGATCCGAAGCTTTTCGAGTACACGCCAAAATTAACGATATAATTGACATTCCATCACCAATTGAATGGTGCAATTTTAAAATCCCTATAGCATTTGCTTCAGAAGTTTTGATGTTTAATATGTGAACTTCCCAAAGTGGCTTTGTCATGTCTAAAGGTATTGTTGTTTGATTCGACGTATACTTCTCCAGAAATTCGTCTGGAGAATCCATGTCCGGGTCCAAATCCGGACATACTATATGTTCTTCCACATTTACCTTCGTTTTCTTCCACTTCCTTACACTTTTCTTTTCATCCACCACCTTTTCAAATAAAAGAAAATGGTAACATAAGCAAAGGGAGCACAAAGAATGTGTCACTATAAAAAGGTGTAGAGAAGTATAAACTTTTATAGGAGTAATAACAATAATGTCTTTCGATCAGAAGTACATTCAGGATTTGAAGTTTGTGAGTTTTCACACTAATGATATGTACTACTTATTTAGTGGATTTCTCAATAACTATATATACAAATTCTGGACCAAAGTTACTAAGTTTTGACGAACTGGTACTTTCCATGCTAGCTACCCCTGATTTTAACATGTTGTAGGACGTAACTTATTTTACTTTTCAGGTAATTTCTACGAGGGATAGAGCTATATATATGGTTAAGGGGAATCAAACTCCCTTCAAAGGAAGTTGTATTGCATATAGTCTTTTTTTTATCTCTCTCTATATATATAATTTGTTGAATTCCTTCTTATCTGAAGCGAACTTTTTAATATAGTGTTTTTTAATCACTTAACTAATTTTTTTGTCAGTTTATAAAAGTTAAACTGAAAAAACTAACTTGTGTACGTACCGGTATACTAGAGAAGCGAGGGTGA
>JAJOOO010023858.1:0-29997 GCA_029582685.1 Solanum piurae
CCCATCTTTTCATTTTATTTATGATTTAGCTTCCGCATCAATTTATTATCTTTAGTATGCTCATGATCATGCCAGCAGGGTTAGCTTGGGATCACTTGTGGTCCTAGGTCCCGTGTCCGCGTCTCGGGGGTAGTCTCGGGGCGTGACAGGATGCCTCTGGGAGCAAAAATCAAAGCCAAAGAGATTTGGAATGGAGTGGTGGAGAGATGTGAGAAGAGACTGTCCAAATGGAAAACACAATATTTAGGGAGATTAGTCTTGATCAACTCAGTCTTAGATACCTTGCCAACTTATTTGATGACAATTTTCCCCATTCCAGCCAAAATAGAGGAAATAATTGATGCCACAAGGAGAATTTTTTTGTGGAATAGAGAAAATGAATACAAATTATTGCATTTAGTTGAATGGAAGACTTTAATCCTAACAAAAAAGTGGGGGGGGGGGGGGGTTAGACATCAGAAATTTGAGAAAACATAACAAAAGCTTGTTGATAAAATGACTGTGGAGATGCCCTAAAGAAGAGAAGACATTGTGGGTGAGGGCGATCCAAGCAAAATATGAGAAGGAAGATTTCTGAAAGACTAAAGAAGTATTTTCTGCTTATGGCATCAACCTGTGGAGGTCAATCAGAAACTTGGGGCATGTTTTTTCTAAAAGAACAAGGTTCAATGTAAATAGTGGAAGGAAGATCATGTTCTGGGATGATGATTGGTTAGGAAATGACAGTCTCAAGCAACTTTTTTAAGATATTTACCTACTAAATCAGCAACAGAAGTCTAATTTACAAGAAGTATGGACTCCTCAAGGGTGGAACTTGACATATAGAAAACTGATGCAAGATTGAGAGATGGAAAGTCTGGCTGAATTTTATGGCACCTTAGATCAGTATACATGACCAAAGGAAGGATATGATACTCTAAGATGTTAGTGCCATAACAAAGGTTTTTTCAAAGCCAACTCTGCTTATAAGAGTTTGAATCAGATGGGGTCTCATATCAGTTTCTTACCCCGACAGCTTATATGAAAAGTAAAAACTCCCTACAAAGTGGCAGTCTTCACTTGGCTGGTAGTGAAAGAGGTTGCTCTAACGCAAGAAAACCTCATGAAGAGGGGCATACAAATGTGTTGAAGATGTTTTTTTTTTAGCAAAAGACAGAGGCATAAGGTGAACTATGCCTAAAAGAACAGATCAGGCTCTAGTAAGCTGGAACTTTGAGGGGAGTGGTAGCACAGACAAAAACAGATGGAAATTTGTCCCAACAGTGATATGGTGGACCATTTGGAAGGAGAGAAATTCAGGATGTCATGAAAGTATCAGCGGTACCCTGCATATGATTAAAAATGAACTGCATTATCACTTTTAGCTATTGATGTAGTTCAGAATATATAGATGATCTTGTAGCAATTGTAGACATCTCAGGATCCCTATAAGATGAGATAAGACCTACATATAGGAATTTTTTTTCCCGGTTGCTGAGCCTACTCAATTGTATGTAGCTCTGTGATGTAAATTTTTGGGATCCCAGCTTTAGTGTTGAAGATTTATATACAAACTTGTTACCTTTGTCAAAAAAAAAAATATCAAATCAAACCATTTGTGTCAAATTTTTAAATTTATAAACCAAACCAAACTAATAAAACTCAAATTTTTTCGTGTTTTTCAACCTCAGATTTTTTGGGTTGGTTCAAGTTTTTCAAATACCAAACCAAACCATTTGTGTCGAATTTTTTAAATTTTAAATCAAACTAAACTAATAAACCTTGAATTTTTCCGAATTTTTGAATTTTTTCGGTAAAGTATTCATATAAACATATAATTAACTTGAACTCCAAATATTTCTTTAGTCCAACCAAAATACAACTATCTAAGGTGTTTCTTAAGAAAATAACACAAAATATGAGATGAGTGATGACACTAAAATATTTAATAAAAAATAATAATGAAATCGTATAAAATAAATATTGCAAATTGATAAGTCGTAATGAAAATTATTATAATTTAAAAGTACGAAATCATGCTAAATAAGTCTAATAAGTATTAATTACATGATTAAACATTAAAAAAAATTAAAATCAAGTTATGTATTTTAAATGTCTAAATCAATGTAAAACTAAAGAACAAATATTCAACACTATTGTCATTCTTAGTGTTGAATTAGTTTATTTTGTTAACATTAGTATTGATTTGATTTTGAATTGAGCTTTAGAGTTACTAACATCTATGGACTATAACCTTTATTGGACTATTCCAAATTCTTAGTCTAAAAAAGCTTGAAAAAATATGTTAAAAGATAAAAATTATGAAAACGTATAAGTAATATTTAGAAATTACATCAAAGTAAATACTTTTACGTATAAAATAAAATTTGAAAATTATATATATTATGTCGAGTTGGTTTGGTCTCGAGTTGACTTTTTTCGTTAAAACCAAACCAACCCAAGTATAGTCGCATTTTTTTCCCAATACCAAACCATAAGTCAATTTTTTTTTACGGTTTGACTCGATTTTCGATTCAATTTTGTACACCCCTACTTCCAGTAGCTAATCTTGCAGCCCAAATCTGCTAGAACAATACTGTTTATATTTGAGGGAGGAGTCTTTTCCATTCAAGAAACTAGGTAGCATGTATTTTGCGACGACCTTCGCTGAAGCATATGGATGATGACTTGTAAGATGTTGTGCCCCACTGAGGCAATGATGAATGTATTATATGCATAAAACAGTTAAGTTTGCACTCCATTTTGGCATGTCAAAACCTATGTGCAACCCCTTATTAAATAAATTATTGAGTGATCTGGTTAGTACCTCTGTATATAAAATGAAGAAAGCTGGAGAGAGGGGATCCCCTAACTTCATCACAAGTACCTTGTGCTTGGCCATTGACCAGTATTGAATACCATCTATTAACTCCACAATGCATAATTTGAAGGCATTGTGTTGGAAGGTGAGTACACAAATAATGTGAAATATTGCTTGTGGAACTTGATTTTTCTACTTTTACTATAAAAGTCATTTTCTTCATTCAATAAAAAATATTTTTCCTACTTTCACTAAGAGAGTCATTTTCCTCAACATTAGATGAAACAATATATTGAGATAAACCTGACTTTGATACCATGTCAATTGCAGCTATTCTAGTTGAGAAATGAAGGAATCATTTACATGCAATCCATCTACAACCTTCATATTTTAGGAGTTGCATAGAAGATTTTGAAGAAGAGATGAGCTTGTTGCATGGAGCTTGCCTAATGTGGTTTACATCTCCTATGTGGTTTGCGAACTATTGCATAGTGAGCACTTGAGCAGGAAACCACAAAGTGCTTACCACAGAATGCTCATCGAACGGCAAAGGTTGTGTTTCCCAGGGATTTCCAAGAAAAAAAAAGCAATTACACTGCTAAACTACTCTTTAATGTCTCACTATAATATAAGTACAACACAAAAATGCTATAGACATTGGGAACTCTTTACATCACCATTAGTTTTCAAGACTCGAGTCTCTTATCAGGCTGATGCAACTTTTTTGGTGAATGGTATCTACAGTTTGCTTCTCAAGTTTCTTCCACAAATACAAAGCTCTTCTAATTATGTTATCTGCAGAAAAGCCTTCCGCATAAGCACTAATAGCTGTTAAGAGGCTAGTAAATTTCTCCCCACCATCCTGCATCAAAAATCTCAGCTTTCAGATTGTAGCAAACATCTAAGCATCAGCACTAGTTTTATTTTTTGACAAGTTCCTGAACTGATTCTCTAATGCTTGTTACCAACTATATAAATTCAATCTTCAATATAATATACTCACTCATAGGAAAAGCTATCAATGGACATATAGCCAATCTCGGAAAATAGAAGTAGCCGTCGTAAGGTTCAGGCATCAGTCTAATAAACTCTCACAACAAACACTAAGGAAGACAAGGTGCTTTTAAATGTATGGACTGCTCAAGCTACTGCCAATGTGGACCTTGAAATTCATTGATGTGGACAGAGGTGAATCTAGGATTTCTAGAACATAGGTGCACCACTAAAAAACGAAGGAAAAAATGTATACAATGGGAATTGATCCTAATCCTCTAGGTAAACAACTCAATATTTAACAAGTGCACCATTTGACCTTCTTGTATCACGGGTGCTAGTAGATAATATTATATTAATTTTAGAAAACATATATACATAAAATACCTAGTTTTAAGGAAAGACCATGGGTTCACGAGCCCCATGATTTGGCCAATAAATTTGCCATTGGATGTGGAACATGTATCGTTGAGCAATGTGAAGTCATATTACAAGTCAATTTTTTATCCTTCCGAGCATCTATAGGCTGAAAAAAGTTCCCACCAAATTTGGGCTAAAAGGCCAAGATACCTTCCAATTAATAACTACGTATATATTAGAAATATGGTGCGAGAAATTTAGAAGTCTTAACTCCAACCCCCTTTCCTCACTCTAGGAATTAGGAAAACCACTTTACTATTTGACACACACCACTAAGCAGTGCAAACTTGGATGGTTGGATGCTGGCCTCTAGTCAACACTTAAATAGCTTCTAAACATCAACGAACATGGAGATACTTATAGGACATTGATTCTAAGTGAATTGAATGAATTGCAGAGTCGCACCCAAACGTAGACAGCATTTAGATTTATAGATGTAGAACGGAAAATATTAAGATTGATTCACCTCTGGTTTCTCAAATATCAAGTCATCAGGGACAAAAGGAACCATGTAGGATGGAAGATCACATCGTAGTATTGCCTGCAAAATTGACAGAATTAGTCAGTGCCCAGCGGCATGAATTATGAGGTCAGAACAACATATCATAGGGAAAAAGCTACATACTAGATCCTTGCTAAGTCTAGCCAGCTCTGCATTGGATAGCAATGCCTGAAAGCAGATTAACCAATCAAATTAAGAGATTAATTTATTACTCATCTACTCTTCAGAAGTAGAAGAATCAAGAATGTGGAAGGAATCACATACAGACAGAAGGAATATGAGTAGTTCCATGAAGAAATCAGTAGCACAAACAAGAACAATTCTGTTCTTATCTTGATATTAAAAGAAAAGGAATCATGATTAAAAGGAGTTCCTTTTGAAGAAGAAACCAGGGAGCTACTTCAACCATATTGCCAAATGACATTGTTAGAGGTATTATTACAGATCCCAACCCAGGGATAATAAAATATTATTTCCTGAGAATGTCATTAGGTCATACTAAAAGGCCAGTAAATTAATGCAAATTTAACTTTAAGATCTATGAGATAAAAGTCATGAAGAGAACTTTTGACTGCTTCCTGTCAAAGAATGCAGTACATAACTACTTCTGATGGAGCTAAACAAACGAGCTAACTTATAATGAGCTATCCCAATCTACAAGATTTGAGTAAATCCGCAGAATAATACAGCAAGCAAACAATGTACACTGATTTAGTGTTGAATCTTCTATTCTCCAACACTCCACCCAACCAGCTTGTGGATAGCTTCATTGCCAGCATGCTTATCAAACTGTCGATTTGCTTCTTTTGTAGTCCTTTGTAAGTAAATTAGTAATTTGACAGGCAGTTGGTATGTATGGCATACAAGACAGCCCATTATCAAGTCTTTCTTGTCTGAAGTGCCTATTCACTTCCGCATGGTTTGTTCTGTCATGAATAACCAGATTATACACAATAGAGATTGTTGTTTTATTATTGCAATATACTTACAGAGGAGAATACTGAAAATATTCAAAACTTTTACGAATTGTTTACTTCACATTTCACAAATCACATGAGCAACTAGTCTAAATTCAACCATTGCACAACCTCTCGGCGCCTGGCCACCATATTTTGTTTAGTACTTACAATGTCACAAGATTTTTTCTGACAAAGGTTACAACAACCAGAACTGGATCTTACATTAGCTATCCCAAATCTACATCAGCATAGACTTCAGTTCGTAGATGTCCATATCTTAAATAACTAGCCTTTTCCACGAGTCCCTTGCAACTTACAAGTATCTCACAGTTTGCACTCACCATCAAAGAGTTGCTTTTTTAGTGAATGCATGAATTGACTCACCAAGATTACTGCAGAAGTTATTTTTGGACATGTATGGAGCAAATTTACTATTTTCGACAATCTTTAAGTATCGCACCCACCACATCTTAGATATTGACGGACTGTAACTTTAAGATCAACCGATGTTTCAACAGCTTTGCGACCAAGTAAGCTTGTTTCAGTGAGCAAGTCATGCACATATTGGCATTGACTGACAAATTTACCTTCCTTAGACGTAGCAAACTCCAGCATAAGGATATATTTGAGCATCCCCAAGTCCTTGATATCAAAGTCATCAGCAAGTTTCCTTTTTGATGTTTCTAGTTTAGGAGGGGCACTTAACAAAAAATATGGACATTGGAGCATGGATAATTTGATATGGGGGACCAAGATTGGGTAAAAAAGAAATGAAATTGGTCTGGCTGTGATATCATGTTTAAAAAAGGGACCTTCAGCTTAACTCAACCCCAAAAAGCTAGTTCATAAGATGATGATTGTCCAAGGTCATATGTGTCCCTTAATCAATACAAGACAGTTAACAAGAAAGCAGAAGGCCGGTGCCTTGATTGAGACCTTTTTCGGCGTGAGTTGCTTAGTGTTTATAAAATTGTCAAGATTCGTAGGAAGTTCACTTCATGAATGGAGTGGTCATAATCTGGACAGAGTGTGGACACTGGTTTTTACTAAGATTGCACGTGAAGAGTCAGATGGAACTTCACATGGTGGACAACATGCCAGCCTCTATAAAAAAGGACAGAAAGGAGCAACTAAGCTTTCATACCATGAGAAAGAGAAATATTTTTGAGGAGAACTCTTTGATCACTTCTTGTTAAAGAATGTTGTACACATTTTCTTATAATAGAAGAATGAAGATCAAGATCAAAATACTAGCAGCGAAAACTGCTACAGAATCACAGATAACCCTATAATTAACTTTCCTAAGTTTCTAGATTTGAATAAATGGTATGGAAAATAAAATCAGCACGTCTCTGAAACCAGCAAGTCAATATCTACTGATTTGGTGATATCCTAGCATCTTCCGTTCTCAAACAAACTTCAAACAAGCAACCAGTTCTATTCAGGCTTATTTTATTCCAATATTGAATAATTGGACACTTAGGCAATTTAGGAGTAGTTGTATTGCCTTGCGAATGTTTAGGCTTGTTAGTTCCTTTAATAGTACTAGTCATACCCTTGTAGTTCTGGCCATATGTTGTTTATTGTGGTTTGATTACCACACTATTTTGTAGTTATTGTTCTTTCTTGTAGATTTTTTTTTAGATAAAGGTAACATTTGCATATCAATCATCAGCTCAAAGCTGGTATCCAAAAATTAACATCATATCCTCCCTCCACACTTGCGTGTCTAGCATAAACAAAAGATAAAGAAAAGAAATGAAGAAAAAAGAAAACTATCCCTAGATCCTCCTTCATCTTTGTAGACTTTACACTGCTTTTCTTATTAAATGCTATGATTTCTTCATTGTTTCCTTCTTCTTTTACTTGAGTTTGATGCACTTGAGCCGAGGGTCTTTCGGAAACAATCTCTCTACCTCCACGAGGTAGTGGAAAAGTCTGTGTATACTCTAACCCTCCTCAAACCCCACTTAGTGGGATTTCACTGGGTGTGTTGTTGTTGTTGTAAGGAAATTTAGGAGTTCTCTAAGACTTGGTTTACATACAAGTCTCTACCAAAACTAAGAAGGAAAATACAAGTATTAGATTAACTAAAAAGAATAGATTCTCATTTTAATTAGGTTTATATTTATTTTTTGATAAAGGTTTATATTAGGTTTATATTTATTTTTTGATAAAGGTTTATATTAGGTTTATATTTTAATCTGTCAGGTCCTACAAAAGGAAATGCCAAACCCTTTCTAAGACTCAACCGAAAGAGTTCAGATGTAAGACGGTTGCATACTTCAGTTGCTCCATTCAAAGATCAATTGAAAATTACTGCAATAGAGATGCAACAGTAGAATTGTTTTGGAGGGGGAAGAGAGACAAACATATGAATACCACGTTATTACCACTTTCAAAGATGGGTCTAGCCCCCAAGGCCTAGCTCAAGTGGCAAAAGGTGGAGGATTTGTGGCTTAGGTCGCAGGTTCAAGCCCCACACCATGCAAAGCGAAGTCTGGTATTTAAGTGGAGAAGGGTAGAGGGGCAGGCCCATTATCCACCGAGTTTAGAAGGTTGTGATTGGTCCAAAGGGCGGGTCACAGACGGATTCTCGGTTATCAAAAAAAAAAAAAAAAAAAAAAGATGGGTCTAATCCAAAAGATTGACTGTTTCTACTCGCTATAGCCTGCTTCAGGTTATGCACATCCTATAATTTGGTGAACTGTGAAATACAAAGCCAACCCTGACATGCACATGCTGTGATTCCATATACAAAGGGAAGTGACTCAAATTCCAAAAAGGTGGCATCTGGCAGATAGAGATGCAACAGTTAATAATGTTGCCAATATTTTGGAGCTGGCTGAGATCCTAGGATGCAGAACTGCTGGTTTTCCAACTACATACTTGAAGTTGGGCCTCTCTCGGTGACAAACATAGGTCACAGGGAGTATGGCAAGGAATTGTGGAAAAACTGGAAAACAGGTTGGCAAGCTGGCATAAGTGATGAGACAGAAAGAGATAGAACAGTAGAATTGTTTTAGAAGGGGAAGACAGACAAACATTTCTTACCATTTTCAAATATAGCTTTCATCCATTAGATTGATACTCACTATGGCCTACTTCAGGTTTGATCCATAAAATCCATTTCTTTACATATCAAAGCAGAACTCCTCCCAAATCTTATTACCCGATGTTGGACCACCATATTAAAAAAATTGTCGATGCTTCAAATGTCCAACCCTGGACGGGGAGGGGGGGATCGAAGAGTTCCCACATCAAGGATTTACAGGATAGGTGGTCTCTTTAAATGATTTGGGCAATCTTCTCCCCTTGAGCTAATTTTTGGGGTTGAGTTAGGTCCAAGATCCAGCTCCTTGCAAAATACAAAACCAACACAGCCACACACATGCTGTGATCCATGTACAAAGCAAGGTGACTCCAATTTCTAAAAGATGGTATTTGGCAGATAACATATCTTAATTGTCAGAAATCACAAATGATAAACAAGTTTTCTTCTTCTCTTCTGTACATATTCTCTTTTTTTTAGCAGAGTGAATTCCAATGGTAGTCCATTGAACAGACATGGTCTAAAACAATTGGGAAATCGTGTCATAATTTAAGCTAAGGGAATAAAATGGACAAAACAGTTAAAAGTGTAAATAATTCACAGCCAGAGTAATTTGGATCCTGTTCACGTCACCAGTGGTACTGGATCAGCAGATGTGGATTCGAGACTGTGATATACTACTTTGTTAATTGAGTACTATTAAATCTAAGCTCAGCTACTGTTTCTAATGATACCTTGAGATGAAAAATTTACACAGGCTTCCTCTAGAGGAGGCAATTTGAATGGACAAATTAAAGAAAGAATAATTGGAAATGGTGAATCTCATGTGACAAGTCACTACAAAGAGAAGCTAAATAGCCTACAATCATAAATTAGCAGGAATTACCTTCCTAATTCGCTCCTCCTCAACTTGTTCAACACATTCTAACAAGTTTTCTAGTGTACCTATTCAATAAAACCAAAATAGAAACAAGTTAAAAGTAACCTAAATTACAACGGAATTGAAGGAAACAAAAACTACTAAATAAATGAAGGAAGATAGAAAAGCAAACACAAAAGAGTAGATAAAAAACCCACTACCATTCAAGGAGATAAATGAACGTCTTATTTTTATTAACAAACAGTTCAATTTTTAATGAGGAATATTGTAACACTTAACACACTGCAAAAATATTCTGATGACTGTAAGAACCATGGTACCACATTTATAACATGATAATAACGTATTTTGGCAAAGGGGAAAGATGTCCGAGTAATGGTGATTTTGGATTATATTAGTTGTGTACGAGAAGGTTCCAGGTCATAATTTGCAGGTAGTTAGCCGCTTTCTTTGTAGGAAAAGGCCAATCATCCCTCTGTCCCATAGAGATTGGCCAGGGATTCCGAGTACAAGGATCGAATCATATAGTTTACCTTGTGACTTTGAGAATCATCTTAAAAGAAAAAGGTATGACGGATTGCAAACCCGCAAAATCACCACTGAAAGCAATCATAAATTACGAACAAAATTGGAGAGTTAGTTTTCAAGGAGAGATATCAAAGGCGGGTTGGAAGACTCATCAATCTCTCTCACACTAGACCAAACATTGTCTATTCAATAAGCTTGGAGAGTCAGTTCATGCATCATCCCCAAGATCCTCATTTGCAGTATCTGAAGTGTGCTCCATGGAAAGGTGTACCTTATTTCAGACACGGTCACCTTCAAATAGAAGCCTTTACGGATGCGGATTGGGTATAATCTCTAGATGACAAAAGATCTACATATGATTACTATACACTTGTATGAGGAAACTTGGTCACTTGGAGAAGCCAGAAGCAAAGTGTAATCAAGTGCGGAGGAAGAATATAGAGCTATGGCCCAGGGTGTTTGGGAACTTTTGTGGTTACAAAAGCTACTAGAGGAATTGAGATTGTCTGAAAAGCAAAAATTTTCTTGTATTGTGACAACAAGGCTGCATTCAGTGTAAGCTCATAATCAAGTCCAACATGACCGAAGAAAACACGTTGAAATTGGTTGATACTTCTTCAAAGAAAAGTTATGAGTGGTGTGTTGAGTTTGTTCCATGTATCATCAGAAAAGCAGCTAGTTAATGTGTTTACCAAAGGCCTCAACAAACGGACTTTCCATACACTTGTTTGCAAGTTGGGCATGTGTGACGTCTTTGTTTCAACTTGAGGGGGTGTGTTGATTGATTGATATCCTAGCTAAATTATAATATATAGGATTAAATTTATATTGTAATTAGATGTAATTGATTGAGTAATATTGTCTTCCCTTATTTAGTCTTAGGATTCCTTGTATAAGTACCCATTCTCATGGGAAGTAAATTCATCAATAAACAAAGAAGTTTTTTCTTCTTCTTGAAATCTTCACTTTCACCAAGTCTTTCACTGGTCCTCGAATAAGTTACATTTTTTTTTGAGAAGGTAACATTTTTTTGTATAATTATTACCAGCTTGAGGGGAAGTGCTAGAATATAAATATATATAGTGTCCCATAAGGAAAAGGATTATTATAGCATCCCATATGTAAAGAAATTATTATGTATTGTGTAGTATATAACTATGAATAGGGCTCAGCGGAATAAAGAAGATACACATCTTAATAATATTTTTCTGTGCTTCCACTCATTGTAGGAACGCAGAAGGCCTTGTATTACCTTCCATGTTTCTGAAGAAAAGAATAGAGGAAGAAGTGGCAGCAAGAAATGTAATTGTAACTCACATTTCTTGTTATATAAAATGGATTTGAACTTTTCCTTTAAGGGAAGTGAACAGAGCTAACAGAAATGGAGAATAAGATATTAATTTTTTAGTCCGAGGGAATATTTTGCATGCCAGTCTGTTGCATCACACAATAATAAAATGTCTAGAAACCAAGCAACCTATAGGCACTGAGAATCAGAATTAGAAGTAGGCATACTCCGTATTTTCACGTTCACTACATTTGCGAACAATTATAAGTGCAGCAGTAACATGCAGGAAAGGAGGCCATTATGGAAATGATTTATCCTTCTAAAGCTGGGGAAGCAGTTCTAACTTGTAACAGCCCATCAATATTAAGGTTCCCCAGAGTATATTACTAACAACAATTAACATACCAAATTTTGCAATAAGTTGAATTGCATGTACATCTCCAATCCCGTGAACTCCTGCAAAAGAAATGAAAAAAAAGAAGGAATATAGTGCCAGATCTTCTGAAAATTGAGTTTTATAAAATGAAAGATTCCAATGGAGTACTACCAGTCTACCATTAAGCTGAAGCTGATTTGTATCTACTAATAAACTACTTCCTATAAGTCCAGTGAGACAGACTTATCTATTGTGACTTGATATATTGGAAAAATACCAGAATCTGTCTGTAGGCAGAGCACATGTAACTAGCAGCCTATGTTGCTCGGACTCTTCAAAAATGTCAATCGGTGCGCGCCGGATTCTCCAAAAGTAGTGTATTTTTGGAGAATCCGACATGGGTGCGGCATCGAAAGTGAAGAGTCTGCGCAACTTAGCTAGCAACACCATTTTTTATAAGTGATCTATACAACACCATTCTGAAGTAATGAGATATAGATATGACATCTTTTTCTCCTCTTCATTTGAACTTTTACGATGAGAATGGAGGTGCCATGAACTTCCCAGTAAAATTCTAAGTTGGGTGGACTCTTCACTTTCGATGCTGCACTCGTGTCGGATTCTCCAAAAATACAGTACTTTTGGAGAATCCGGCATGCACCCATTGACATTTTTGAAGAGTCCGAGTAACATAGGTAAAATTTCTCAAGCCATTTCCATTTTTTAGAACTCACGGCTTTTCTGTGTCTCGTCATTGCGTCAGTCATTATTGAACTTTAACCTTCAGAATGCTTAAATAGGCCAGCAATGCTTTTAAGTCAGTCACTCAGACCTCCAATAAAGAAGGACCTAAGTATTTTGTCGGGGTCCCCTGTTATGGATCTAGTTATGGGACGCTGTAAGATGAAATCTGATGTTTTCTTTATATGACTTATGGTGCTGGTTCGTTAAGAGAGAACCTGCAATCTTGAGTTGAAGTACTCAAAAACTGGAATCTTTCCATTGAGTTACAACAACTCTAAATACAACATTGGTGGTTTAACCACCCACCTAATAACTAGGAAATAACTTCCTACTGCCACTGAAATGAGAAAGTGGAGGAAAAACCACCTTACTGCTAATAACTGCTACAAAGAAATAGGAAAACACAAAAAAATAGAAAAGTTGTCCTTGCTGCTTATAACTGCAACAGAGAAAACAGGAAAACATAATGAATAGCTGCTAAAGTAATCTACTTTCTGATTAAATTTTCCCAATGTAAACTATTGGTAGACTAAAAGGGTGCTAACATATTTTGCTAATGCTTTTCTTTTGCTCAAGTCATAAAGGCTTCTGGCGCAATGTTATACTTTCTTGACAGCACTTGACAGAATACTTCTGGGTAATGCCGTTCAGAAGTTGGAGGGACTGAGTGAGTTTAGTTGAAAACAAAGAGAAGTTCGGCAATCTACCTTTATTTTTTTAAAATAATATTCGATAGGCAGAGCCTAATGACTTATTTTACTTATTTAATCAGACAGGAAAATAGATCTAATTACATAGTGTTCAAAATTGGAGCTAGCTAAAATTAGAAAAGCTAATGCTAAACTATGATTTACATAGTGTGTTATATGTCTATCTATCTTGTAAATACTTGGTGATCTGTGAGCTTGACTTTACTGGTAACTTAATAAAAGATAGCAATGCATCAGCATCTCCAGATATAGTGCATCTTCTGACTACCTTTCAATCTAATGAAAAGATTATATAAGGAAGCACAAATGAACCTGGTATGTTATCAGATTTATCACCCATCAGTGAGGTCAAATCAACAAACTGAGAAGGTTTCAGTCCTCCATATTTTCCAGCAAACTCCTCCATTCCAAATGAGACCATCCTGCCAAAAGGCCAGAAGCAAGAAGGGACTTGGTAAATATTTCAGACACATGTCAGATGACAGAAAAATAAACAATTTCGTGATACCCCCATTACCATGTATCTTCTAAGTGAAGGAGATGGGACTCAGAACTATCCATAATGAAACAGCAAACGACATCAAAATCATAGCAAAACTTATGGCAGAGGAGGAAAAGATTATCTGTAGCATTAACTATACCTTATCCTTGAAGATAATGGAACTAAACATTGTGGTTATCTCTACATAATGCTGCCTCAACTTTATAATACGCAAAGCTAGTCTAGGATTCACCTATCTCAATCAATCATCAAAATTCATGGTGTACTTCCATGATATGATATATTGGTTCATTAATTTTCCGATCCCCTTTTTAAGGAAATCTGGGGATTCAGAACCCATCCTATCAACTTCAGAACACTGATTTCATGAAAAGTTCCCTCGACAGTTGTAGACTTGTAGTGTGAGAAACATCAAAATATGGGCACATTAATAAATTTTCTTATACACATGAATCAAATTCACCACATCCGCAAATCCTTAGTCCATCCAATAACTGGAATGTCGACCCTTTTACTGATCAGAGTCAGAATGACACTTGTTCATAAACAAATTCTGAAGTACGTGGATAGTTGATTTTGGGTATAGCAGTAAATTAGCTCTCAATCACTTCAGCAAAAGTTGTATCTCCTACCCTATTCTAAGTGCATCTTCTAACACCTCGTACTTCCGAACTGACGGTTGACCCATTCGAAATGAGTAATTTGATCCGAACACGGAGAATATGGTTGCGCTCGAGAGTTGAAGTTCAATTTGGATGGGTTATGAGGCGTTGATAAGGATGTACGGTTATAAACTTATAATAAATGCCATGCTTGTGTCTAGTTTTCAATGCTTCAAACCATTCGTCAATCCAAGCTCGTTACGGAAAGTATTCAATGCGATGGGACATGTGGCACATCGCCCATCATATACAAGTTGGATGTAGTGGAGGTCATGGCTCATTTCGATGTGATGCACGATGCAACGCAACACCCATCGCCAGTGGAGAAAGCAACGCATTGAAACCTAGGCCCAGTCATCAACTTCTAACTATGACCCTATGCGAGTGTTTTTGAAATTTTACTTCGTTTCTCTATACCCTAGGACAATATTTCTCTCCTCTCCTTATCCTCCCACATCAAGTTAAGTCTATTCTAAGTGTTTCTAAGCTATTCTATCGTTAATATATGGATTGTTAACAAGAATCATCTCTCAAATCATAGTGCTTCAAGAAAACCCCTCTCAAAGGATTAAACAAAGATTTTTTGGTGTTCTTTGTCAAAGTTCAGATTTTCCTTCGAGTAATTTGGAGTGATTAAGGTATGTAAGGCTAACTCTCTTCATGCGGAAGTGTTATTGTTTTCCCCACATCGTGTTCTTCATATCACGTGAATTTCTCCACTATGAGACGAGTTAGGGTTTGAATTTTGAAACATTATGTATAGTTCATGTATTTCATTATGAACATCATGAACTCCTTATGATATCCCTATATTCTAACAATATTCTTGTCCCATGAATGTTAGTGATTTCACTATGATAATGATAAAACAATGATCATATGATTTTCTTCAAAAAGAGTAAACTTGATGATTTTATGTTGTGATACACATGACGATGAATATAAATTATGATTATGAGCCCTTGGCTAAATTTTATCACATAAATAGTTTCGGAGGATTATTATTAACCGAGAAGGCATGAGTTCTTAAGACAAGCGGCCGAAACCAGGGGTGGATTTACATGGAGGAAGTGGATTCATGTGAACCCATGCTCCCTTCCTTAGACTAGGTATAACAATAGTATTGTTTCGAGTTAAATACTTAAATAAGGGCATGTGAACCCAGGCTCATGTGACCTCTTTCGACGGTTGTTGAGTGCACCTTCAACCTGAAAGTCAAGAGATTGATTCCCCATGTGTAACTTTTACAATAACATTCTTCCGTCTTTTCGTTGTTTTCTTTTGTACCCTGGTTACTGTGTGATGGTAAGTCTTTTGACTTTTTAATTCCATAATCGCTAGGGACATAATTTTTTTCCACTCGGTTACTCCCGCTTTCTATACATTTTCCCCTTTCTTTCTTGTCTTCTGACTTAGATTCTTAAATCTCCTAATATAACATTATACTTTTGCTGAATTTTTACTTCCCACATTTTTGTTTTGGACATCTCTTAAAATGTAATAAATAAGAAATAATGTTGACTAATTTGTCCTTATTTTTATAATAGATGTGTACTCAATTTATGTGTTTTATATCTAATCAATATTGTTTACTCTCAAGAGAAAAAAATTAATGACAAAATGGAAAAAATTAATGAATTATATCTTATCTTTTTAAATGATAAAGTATTTTGGACCAAATAATTTTAATAACCACGACCATTCTCCTCAAACATTCTCTTGAAGATCATTACTCATAACGAATTAGGTGTTTGTTGAAGAATTTTTTTATGGTTTCTTAGTTTGGTATATAGAATGTAAGGTATTCAAAACTCTAAGCACTAATGCTCTTCCTGATAGTTTTCAAAGTATGAAAACTCATTGAGGGAAATTGTAAAATGAATGATAGGTTTTGTAATAATAGTATTAATTATAGTTTGCTCATCAACTTTTTGTCAATGTACAAATTTATATAATCAAACTTATAATAATAGTATTAATTACAGTTTGTTCATCAAGGCTTTTTCATCGTAAAAATTTATATAATAAAATTGAACATCTATCTTAAAGGTGATTGTGCACCCATCTTCTTGAAATCCTGGATACACATCTGCTTAAAACTATATGCCAATGTACGATAAGGGTAGTACTGTTAATTTTCCTCTATGTTACCCTCAATATGAGTATTATGTGGATTTAAATGCTAACTTATGATATCTATGTTTCATTACCCTAACAAGGTAATGGGATGGCTTAGCCGATCAAGCAGAGATCGGACTCCATGTGCTCACATGGTGGATATGTCGGTTATTTAAGAAACTCCTATAAAAGGGATACTTTATGTAAATGATGACAATGTTAATTTTATTCTAATGTATGTATTCCTTGATTCTCCTCACATTCTCTTATGTTTCTTCAATATGTTTTACATACGAGTACTATTCCACATGTACTTACACCCATTTTCTTGGGAGCACTGCATTTCACAGTGGAGGCTCAAACACCCAGGACGACAAGGCTACTCAGTAGGTTTCCGCACATTCAACTATTAGTGAAGTCTTTATTTATTTAGCTTTGATAGCTTGAGGGTATGTCAGAGCCTTGTCTCGATAAACGTTGTTATTCACATTATGCTTAGAGGATTCATAAATAGACGAGCCTAGGTGCTCAGTTATACATACTTTATCAGTTTTTTATTTTTATGACAAGTTTTGAATTTAAAGCAAGTATGTATGAATGGAATTCTTTTAATGACTTTATCTTATGAATCTATTTCATCTACTTTATGTACGCTTCAAGTCCTATGTTATGTAGAGCTAGTTCACTCGGGCAAGTTGAAGGCATTGCAGGTCTGTCCACCTAGCCCAAGGTTCATGGTGTGGCACATCTCATGACACCCCAAATTTAGCATAATAACTCCAGCAGTTTAATTAACTACAGCATCTACACCAGTTTGATCCTATACAATCCCAAAGGTAAAAGAAAAGGATGTAGTGCTAAGATATTCATCAAGAAGCAAAGTAATATGAGCTGATTCAAGTCTCAACCAGCACAAATTAATCAACATGCTGAAGGGAAGTGAACTAACTCAAATCCACGAGGAGCTATTCGTAGCAGGCGTAATGATGGAGATAGAATCTGGAAAAAATCTTTATCCGGGGAAACAACTCGTACCTGTATAAATAATAGAGCAAGCAACAAATATATCAGCTAGATAACAAATCAGGGTTCTTAAGATACAACTTGTTTGCAAGAAAAACTGACCACATCAATCCCTAAAATATAAGAAACGGACTATACGTAAGCTGATGAAATTCCGCAGCCCAAATTTTGGGTATATAAACAGATGAAAAAATCAATGCAAAGATTATGAAAACAAAGAAGACATGCCAACGCTAAGATCTCAAAATGAAGACACGACAAAATACAGAATACTCATATTACAATTCAATATTTATGTCCAGATGACAGTAATTTTCATTATTAAAGACAGTGATGTTGGAAAACGAAAAGCTTTTAAGAAGATCAATTCACAGGGGAATGCTTTTCAGATTCACTTATTGAAAGGACCTCTTAGCCCACAAATACTTTGAGTACGAAATAAATTTTTACTGGCACTATCAGCTCTCTTCTCCAGCTATGCAGCAGAGATACAAAAGGACACTACTGTCCAAGTGGCCACCTAACATACCTTTTTCATGCTACAATTATATTTGTGATTGGTATGAATGATTTCCTAGAAAAAGTTTTTTTGTAAAATAAGTGGGTTTCTTACTTATTTTCTAGTGTTTGGTAAGTAAACAAGAAAATATTATCCCTAGAGTATTTATATGTTATCTAACAAAACACTGCAGAGGTGGGATGGGATGGGGAGTGAGGGTTCGAGGGTGGCGAGGGTGGGATTGTCAAGGGGCGAGGGTGGGATTGTCAAGGGGTGAGGGTTGGGGAATTAGGTGGGTGGGGAGGAGACAATAAACTTGGAATGCCACTTATGCAACTTGTTTTCCTTATTTTCGTTAGTGAAGTCATTTTCCTCATTTTTTAAGAAACTTGTTTTCCTAGAGAAAATATTTTCCAAACATTTTGACCAACCATACATAGGAAACCAAACACACCCATATATTTAGGGGTGGCAATTGGGCAAGTTGGTTAAACTTGGGCGGGTCATAATGGGTTAAGACAACAATCGGGTCAAGATCCAACCCAAATTTGCTTGGGTCAAAAAGGGTTAGGTGATGGGTTATACAACGGGTCAAGACCCAACCTAACCCAACCCAATTTTTACTAAGCTTAATTGTTTTATTTGTTCTTCTAAACTATTTTAGTACCTAATAAAGTTATATTTTCCTTTATTATGGCTATATATAACATATCAAATTGAAAAAAATTTAAATTTTTTTTTGACAAGATTCCTCATGAGCCAATTCGGGTTACATTTTCAACCCAATTTTTCATGGGTTGAGGTAATGAATGGGCGGGTCAATAACCTACCCAAACTTAAATGGGTTGGGCGGGTTGGACTTGATTTCGCTACCCCTACATATATTTTTTTTTAGAAAGGTAACATTTACTTCTATATATCCATAGGTATACTACATCAACGTGTAGTCCCCCTCCAAAAAGTTTTACTTACATCATTCCTAAGATCTTCTTGTTACAGCCAATCAATAACATTAAACACATCTTCAGTATCTCTTATAACTACTTCCTTACACCAACAACAGTAAAGCCCTAGGAAATTTGTCTTTATCTTCTAAAAACATCTTTGATTCTTTTCCTTCCAAATTAAATTGTCCACCAAACGCAAGCTGGGACAATCCTAGCCCTTCAGTATATTCCAAATTTGTTTTTGGCCATCAATAGAGCTCCACTGATCACCAGTACCATTTTTTACTTCTATCTCAAAGAACTAAGTACATTTCTTCTCTATAATAAGATTAGTTAGGATTAACCTAATAACCTGAAAAAGTAAAATTTGTTGTACTTGTATGCTATGTTGGCGATACATGCCTATGGATGGGCGGATGCATAGAGACTCTGAGCCATCATGGTGGAGATGGGGTTGCAAGTGAAGGGTTTCAATGGTGATGTTGCCACATCTGCTCCACTCCCAGACAACTGCCATATCCTCATTCACTTTTCCACCAGATTTCATCAGTTTTCTCGTAAAAAATAATTTTTTGCTTTCAAACATTTCAAGGACAAGACAAGCTTGTTGAAGGAAAATGCAAATACTGTAAGATGAGGCCAAGTATTAATTCAAATAGAGAAATTCTAAGAAGGTTCTAAATTCATTTCTTACGCCTAAGCAGTTTTTTTATTTCTTTCTTGTTTTTAAAGTAACAACTTGGATTCTAACAGTTAGGGTTGACATAAGAGGAAAATGTAGAAATGTGTATGAAATTCTTAATGTCAGGTAATTTTGTTCCTGCTTAGCAATTTATAAAGATTCTTCATTTACCTTGAATCCAGCATCAACACTTCTAACAGCCAAGGTTCCAATTACATCATCTGCTTCAACACCTGGCACCTGCTGAAGAAACTAATGAACCTAGCATCTCGCAAGCTTAGAGGATTGATCTTTGACCCAGTGCTCGACAAACCTCACCTCAATCACCTTGATAGACATGGCCTTGAGGGAAGCTTTCAAAAATTGAAGTCCTTGAACAATTGTATCAGGTGTTGGAGAACGATTGCTCTTGTAAGAGGGATACATATTGTGACGAAAATTCAGGCCTATGAAAGTTAATCTAGAATATTAAGAATGGAACTATTGACAAGAGAATAATACTTCAAATGATTTTGGCTTAAACGTAAGACCTAAATTATCAATGTGATCTGCAATGTTTGTCATTTGTTAATGGCTTTATCCCGAAAAACACACACTAATTTATTAAAGGCACATTTGCAGAATTGGAAGTAATATCTCCTAAATGTATTATTCAACAGTTGCTACTTTCATTTTCTTCAGAAAAATTATAAATATACTGCCAATGCACATGTAATCTTCTTCTCTTTACAAGCCATGCACTATCTATTATATTGCAAGAAAGAAATTCATATACATAAAATCACATCAACTAGCAAAACCAGAAGAGAAACCTGCTAGAGAACAAGTATCTTCAGTAGAACTTCATTTTCAGAACTAAAATAAACTTGATTATCCTATTGTTTCCAGAAAGAACTTTTACCAACAACGACTTTAAGTTATATACTAACATCAAACGCTCACTGCTAAAGGTTAGTGCTCAACCGAGCCATTTCCAAATTAGAGTTTACATCCCCCCTCTCCTTTCAAAACAAAAGAAAGTGAAACAAACAATTTGCTGGTATCAAATCTAAGAGAAAAAAATTGACATAATGGTGTAGCATACTAAAATGGCATGAAGTAATCATCAAGAAGATCCCATAAGAAACTGATATACTTCATTGCAGTACATGTTTGTTTGTATTTTTGATAGGATAATGAAATCCATTGCAGTTTATGTTAGGGACAGTGTCGCACTGGAATAGGCTTGTAATAAGTGTTAATCTTGTCAATAAAAAAAGTGTTATCTCATACATAAGATATTGTTTGATTCTCTAAAATCTCTAGCTGCATCAGTACCAAAGAAATGCACCAACTTGGCTCTCCGTGTAGTTAACTTATGAAAAAGGACAAAAGAAGAAAAATAGTGAAACATACCTTTTGCAACAAAATTTTGTTTGGTTGAAAGAGACGTATGGCCAAGTGAAAATCCTGTAAGGATTTGGTTTGACAAGCATTATTAATAGAAACTCGCTTACTCCCAGTTATTTTTTAAAAACTTTAATCAATTATCAATGTTTCTGTAGATCAATGGTATTGCTAGAAAAAATTGTATCAAGAAATCGATGTGCCCAAGGAACTAAATCAAAAAAAAAAAAATCAACCTGAATTTCATCAATTGCATACCAATAAAAGATTAACTGTACAAAATAGAAATTCCGATGTTACTATAAAGAAATTGTTACCTAAAAGGAAGAGATTCAAGATAGAACCCGAGTTTCTAGGAGTTGGACAGGAGCTTAATGGAGAAGCTCGAGTTATTCAGCTATGGTGGATGAGAAGATAGAAGATGAAGAACAGAACTCAATAGGAAAGTGTACTTGTAAATTCAATTGATGATTCAATCTGTAATGATACAATGTCTTATATAGAAATGAGAAAGAATCTTATCTTGCTAACTGCTTCTAACTAATCCAACAGCATAACTAACTACTGATAAGGCAAAGCTAACTAACTTGACCAGCCCGATTCATTTATTGGGTATCAGTATTCCTTGACCTCAAGGACTAAATGAGGAAACAGTCAATACATGAAAGAATTCCCAAGTAGCATGATCTGCTGACTTCTGCTTCAACAACCATCAGCAATTGATTCCGCAATGTTGTGATGATCCTTAGCTGTAATTCTCTCAGACATTTTCCCACCTGCTCCACCAAGGTTAAATCCATTTCCACAACATTCATGTGTCTTTCCCGAGCTATTGATGACTGCAAAAGGTCATCCATTCTTCCCAGATGGTGCAGTCACTTCAACTGTCGGACTCGCATTCCTGAATAAAGGGCCAGGAGAGTGGAATAACATAAACAACTGATTGCCTCTATTCTTCATATTCCGCCCAAAAGCTATCGAACTCGTCTTTCCAAGTGAAGACGATGAAAACTGTAACGGTGGAAACTGAGTGCATCCCTTCCCCTTGAGATCACCCTTGTTCTCAAGAGTGAAATATGAACTAGAGATTTGATAATTGATGACTTCTAAATGTGTAACACTGTGACAGTTCACAAGGTACATCATATGGTCATACATTCCCATCCTCAACATTATTGCTTTCTTGTCCCCGATCACATCCCAAGTTGCCAATGATAGAAAACCATCAATCCACACTTTAATTCTTTCCTCTGCATTTAGTATTGGTCTTTCCTCTGCTATTAGAAAGAGCAATTTCTCAATCTCTTCATGTTGGCAGGTCTTCTTATTACTCTCCAAGTTTAACCATGAATCGCAGACAGTCATGATCTTGGAAAGAATTGTATCAGAACGAGCTTGCCATGAGAGTACTTCTTTCCAATCACTATCCAAGGATTTTGTATCCATATCACTCTCATCATTCAAGAAAAACAAACCAAGATGCATATTTTCAAAAGTCTCACATCACTGTCATTATCTATAAAGAACGCATCACAAAACAAGTCTTCAAAAGCTTCAGTTTTATTGTTTCTTTCAATGGTGCCACTATTCAGAGAAGCTACATCTAAATCTCTTTTAGGCATTTCATCGCAAACCTTGCAAGTATATGATGTCTTCTTGATAGAAGTTTCTTGTGGGTAGAAATGAGAAAGATTAGAGAATTCAAAACTAGCCATCTTCTTTGGAGAATCTGCCCCGAATCTTTCCACTAACACTACCACATATTCATTCCAAGTTGGTGGATTGAATGTACTGCCTGTATCTCATAAAGAACAAGTGCCACCGAACAACTTCACCTTCTAACTGTAGAGAAGCAATGCTACTCTTCTCCTCCATGGGAATATTCTCCATATTGAAGAATTGATCAATTCTAAACAACCAAGATCTGAGATCTTCTCCAGAAAACTTCAAAAAATCCATTGTCGATCCCGAGGGTAATGTGAATTATGATTACTGAAGTTGTGCGATTGCTGCTCTGACTTCCTTCCACCCACTAGTATTTTGCCTCCCTCTGTGGGTACTTTATTCCTCTGATTCGCTCCATTACTTTCCATTTGTTCCTTAATCTCTAGCACCACTTGATACAATTTTGAAGATTTGAAACCTTCTTTGCTAGAGTACCAATTTCCAATAACATTTTCTGCATCATTTCACACAATTCCCTTACTTCACTAGAAGAACTCTCATTTGCTCTTGCTGATTTTGTCATTGTTGTCAAGGATAGATTGTCTTTGATACCAATGTAGGTAGGGATTCAAGATAAAACCCAAGTTTCTAGGAGCTGGACATGAGCTTAATGGAGAAGCTAGAGTTATTCAGCTATGGTGAATGAGAGGATAGAAGATGAAGAATAGAATTCAATAGAAAAGTGTACTTGTATATTCAATTGATGATTTAGAGCCTGTTTGGATTGGCTTAAAAAAAAGTAGCTTTTAAGTCAAAAAATAAAAAGTAGGGGCAGTCCTACTTTTGGTTTTTAACTTTTTAAAGTCATTTTAAACTTATTTTAAGTTATTTTTAACCTTGCCAAACACTCCTAAGAGCTAAAAATGACTTGAAAGTAGGTTTGACCAACTTTTAAGCCAATCCAAGCAGGCTCTTAATTTGTAATGATACAATGCCTTATGTAGAAATGAGAAAGAATCTTATCTTGCTAATTGCTTCTAACTAATCTAACGACGTAACTAACTACTGATAAGGCAAAGCTAACTAACTTGACCAGCTAATTCATTTATTGTGTAACAGAAATAAACAAAAAAAAATATACACACTATTTGCACTTAAACATATGCACTTTCTAAGCTAACAAATTTCTGAGGTTCTACTTTTTAACTAAACTCTGAGTTATTTCATCGCTAGTGCCGGACCTTCTGGTGGAGTATGACGGTGCATCTGGGCTTGTTTCTGATAGTGGTTGGTCGGGGTTTGGTCATCATTGATAGATGGAGTGTTTTTTTTTGAAACTGGTAATGTTGTATTCCTCAGCATTAAGGTATGCTGGAGACCTCCAAAAAGGTAGTAACAAGCTAGAACAAGAGACTAATTACAGTAATCCTAAAATATCTACTAATTGTTCAGATGGAGTGTTATGGATCTTTAGGGAAGGATCGATTCACAGGGCGATATTTAAATCAGCTCATTAAAGGGAGATTGAAACCTTATAGTTCATTAAAAGAGAGAACTCCGATCTCTTCAGCTCTTCAAAGGGAGATTGAAACCTTAGAGTTCAATGGAAGAGAGAACTCTAATCTCTTGCTCTTTTGCTGAAAAATGACTTACCGATTTATTCATCAAAAGCCCCTTTAAATAGGAATCATATTACATCAATAGGAAGTCTAATTCTTATGGAAGTAGGAGACTTAAATCCTATTCCGAACTAATAACTATAGCTTAACCTAATCCTTGTGAAACTATAAAACATAAATCCTATTCTAGAATAATAAATAAAGCTTCTAAAATATAATTAAATACTTAATTTAATGGTTCCAACGCATCCCTAACATTACTCCCCTCACGTTGAAAGAGCTTGTCCTCAAGCCAAGTTTCGGGGCAATCATCCAGAAAATTTGGATCAGTATTAGCTTATCCAATTCCAGCCCTAGCTTGAAGTTGACATTGATAAATTTCGACTCTATCAATTTGCTAAAGCATGACTAATTTGCCCATCAGGTTGCTACTTTCATGAGGTCCAAATCGTTGATATTCTTCCCAACTCATTGAGCCTTTCGCTCGTTTAAGTTGATAATACCATAATGGTGCTAGTCCGAACATGTGAAATCCAGCCACACCAATCTTTTTTCCTTTGGTGGCGCAGACATGGTGTTGGGTATACAATGGCTAACATCCCTGAACACAATATAAGCCAATTGGAACGAGATGTTCCTTATCTTCCAATTGAATGGGAAAACTTATAATTTGCAAGGTGTTCCTCAGCAAACATGCAGAACAACATCTTTCCAATCATACCTTGAAGAATAGATGTTGACTAGAGATGTTATGCTAAACCTTGTTAAGATATGGCACCTGGGCCTAACTCAACTCCAAAAGCTAGCTCATGAGGGGAGGTTTGTCCAAGTCCATATAAGGAGACCAAATTCCCATCCCTCTACCGATGTGGGACATATTAACACTCCCCCGCACGCCCAGACCTCAACTGGAGCGTGAACACTTCTAAATGGGGGCCCATCATTGGTGAACAACAAATTGGGATGGGCCCAACTCTGATACCATGTTAAGATATGGCACCTGGGCATAACTCAACCCCAAATGCTAGCTCATGAGGGGAGGTTTGTCCAAGTCCATATAAGAAGACCAAATTCCCATCCCTCTACCGATGTGGGACATCTTAACAATCTTAACAATCTTAACAAACCTTACGAAGGCCCACTCAAGGATGAAAGCACAAGCAGATTATAAGCAAATAGATCTCTCTTCTAATGTTGGTGATGCTGCCCTTTTACGCCTTTAGCCATACGGCCAAAAGGCTATATTAGCTGAACAGTTTCCCAATTTTCGCCTTGAGGACAAGTCATCTTTCCAGGAGGGAGGGAGGTACTAATAAGGTACGTATCTTCTAGACCTATTCAAGGAGGAAGAAGCGAAGAAAGATAGGAGAAGATAATGATTTAAGTCTTCTCAAATTCCTGGAGGTTTCACACATTGAAGACTGAGCAGTTTCTTACAGTTATTACGAGTTATTTGGCAATACCTTATGCTTACTAGAAGTTATATGTCTTTATCCTAAATAGTTATGAAGTAGTTCTAGTTATTCATTATATAATAGTAGATCCAGTAATGTGTAGGTAGGATATAATATATCTTTTAAATGCAGAAAGATTGTCGTTCTAAGAGATAGGAGATACTTGTCTCTCTTTGTATTTTTTATTGTTTCAAGAGATGAGATACTTGTGTCTCTCTTTGTATTTTCTATTGCTTTTATCCAGTATAAAACCTCAATTTCTATCATTTGCACATTTTGAATAACATACTACTTTTGATAAATAAAAATTACTATGATTCTAAATATACCAAATGATTTAACAAGTGAAGTAACAAGAAGGAATCGCGTCATAATAAAAATGAGATAAAGCAAGGAAACACATATATCAAAATAACATATGCCCCGTCTAATCAAAGAGTCACATGCATAGAACGATGGCAATGCAATAAAAGAAACTCTATCAAAAGGTTGCAAATGTTGGACATTTGTACGAAAACAAAGAGCGTGGACACAAAAGCTAAACACATAATGACAACAAACTGAGAGTGGTCAAAGAGAAAGAAATGTAACAATAACAACTCTTACCGTCATGATCAAAAACAACCTGTAAAGAATACAACTAAAGTCAGAACATGAGACAACATGAGACAGTATTTATCACAGCAAATGCAAAAAAGAAAAGAAACTGATTGTACAAAAGAAGTCAAATGAAGAAAGATATTATGAAGAGACTCCCATTCGATGACAAAAACTATTAATCATCCATAATCTAGAATAAGTTCAACTTCAAATAGATATTCTATGAGGAGACTAGGATAAAATGGGCATTCCATCCATTTATATTTTGGGTTCTACAACGATACCAATATTTGAAATTCATTTGTTTTATTCTTTGGAGATTAGGATAATGGCAATTAAGCTAGTCGCTAAAACTTGGATGGTTTGGACATGTGAAAAAGGAGATGTCCAGATGCCCCGACGAGGAGGTGTGGAAGATTGGATATAGTGGGGTCGAGGAAAGGCAAAGGTAGGCTGGAAAAGTATTGGGGAGGTGATTAGACACGTTATGGCACATCTTCAACTTACCGAAGACATGACCTTTGATAGGGGGTTTGGGGGTCGCGGATAAGGATAGAAGGTTAGTAGATAGTTAAAAGTTGTCCTATTACTAGCTTATTCATGTATTTGGTTCAGTGGTAGTATAGAGCACATGTGGGTTGTAGTATTTATGTAGTCTTTGGCTTTTGGTAATTGAGATCATATGTGGTCCGCTGTGTTTAGGTGATCGCACTTTGTTGTTGTTGCTATGGTTCCTTGTATATATGCACCGCAATACTTTGCTATTAGTTGTCATGTTTCTCCCCACTATCCTTTTTCGTTTTATTACTGTTGCGATTTGCTTGAGCCAAGGGTCTTTCGGAAACAATTTGTTTACCTCAAAGAGGTAGTGGTAAGGATTGGGTACACTCTACCCTCCTCGGACCCAACTTGTGAGGGATTTCAATGGGTATATTATTGTAATGAAATAAGATCATTTTGAAACATAGGATGAAACATGAAGACTAATGACACGTGAAGTTGTAAATTCATCGATGTATTTTTAAAAGAAATATAAGTGATATTAATCCTCATTGTGTTCTTAAATATATAGTAAAAATCCAACACTACGACTTGTTATTGTTACTCTCAATCTTCTTATTTCCACAGATGAAAAAAAAAGAAGCTATTAAGCATCATTCATTTAGGCAAGCCCAAAGATTTGGGCATTAGGCGTAAGGCGTTAGGCGTGTTTAGGGGGTACAATCAGGTGCTTAGGGCATAAGCTTCACATGTAAGCCTTGAGGCGTTTTGCTGAATACCCTCACAACTTAGCCCTTCTTGCAGTAATTAAATGACCCAAATTTTTTGAGTGTTCGTTTGCAGATTTGAAGGCAATTTGTCACAGATTTAAGATTAAAAGAAGTAAACCAATTGGCTAATACTGAAGAGTAATTTTGAAATCAAAGAGAAAAAAAGGTATACCGCTATATGTGAAGGAAGAAATTCCAGAACGTCAATAATCTGCAAGAAAAGCATATGGTTAGATCAATATACGAACCATAAGCAAAAGAAGGTGACAAACATAGATCCATAAAGTAGATCTAAACAAGTTCAAGTAACTAGGGAAGAGCTAACGTTAGCAAGTAGCTTAAGCTAAAATGAGCAATTTAAAGAAATCTTGGAATTCTTGATTCTGGATTATATTAAATTGTTTTTTGGAAGTTCACATTCTTCACATTGGTATTAAACAAGTATGGAGGAGTTCCTTAAGACAGAAAAGTTCTTCATTTAGGGTAGACAGGGTAGTCCCACAATGTAGATATGAAACTGCCTAACTTTTCCCATGTTAAAAAATCACAGGGAACATCAGGGAGCCAAAGAAGCAAAGACTTACAAGTGACAATGCTGTAAATATTGTTAGTACCCAATCTCCATTGCCATCAGCGTGTGAAAGATGACCGTGGTGCAATTTAGCTGTAACATAAAGAAATAGTTATCACTAAATGTAGATTTCACCAGACTTCAAGAGGAAGAATACATGTCCATATCCAAATAGGCTCATGATAAAAGGACCAGCTTGACTCTCAAGTTACCAAGTCAAATAACACAAAACCCTAACACACACTAACTTTTTTTATTTAGAAATTCGGACCATTTCTCGATTTGTGCTTGTCGCGCAAGGGCCATGCTGATCTTATTTGTATCATTTCAATTTTATTGGATGTCCCGGAAGGGACTAACATGCACTAACTTGACTTGAGTGTTCTCTAATTTCTTTTTTCAGTTTTCCAATCCAAGAAATTTAACTATGTTTCAGAAGCAAAATATGCACCTCATTGATGTCTTAGCAAAGGGTAAATAATTGTGAAAAAAATCTACTAACATAAGCCAAGTAGAAGAAAGTGTCCATCATTCAAAGTTAGTCTTGCCGGTAAGCACAAAAAAGAACCTGACTTATGCCATCTAGCAAATCAGACATGGCTTAAAATGAAAATTAACATATTAGATAGAGTTAGACTATAAGTATATTCTACAAGATACTAAAAAAAAAAAACATACCACCACCTCATCTTTTGAAAATTATGCAGGCAATCATTTTAAGCCTTTTCGGAGAAAACTTCATCAACTAATAGAATTTTGATCACATTATTGAAGTCACTTCATAGGTCTATTAACGATGATAACATACTTCACGATAACAACTTGTATTTGAGAATATAACTTTTTGTCACCCTATTTTTAGAGACTCTGGCCTAAGAGCATTGGTTTCTGCAAATGTAGGATTTCAATGTGTAGTACCACTTTTAATATCAAATACTAAGCTTTAAGCAATGCACCACACCACAAGATTTAATACTAATGTATAAGCAAGAAAAGCAAATTTCTTCACAAATTTTGTATACAGGCACATAAAACTAAAGTTGATTACTCAAAATGACAGTACCATATTTTTTTTGAGAAAGTTAACTGGTATTATTAACAGAGAAGTACACCAAATAGTGAACTCCTGTAGTAATTACATCAAAAGTGGTTTGTCAAAAAGAATCTAAACACCTATCTCCCTCAAACTATTTAAGAACAGGGTGATGTCCCCCGGATCCTTCGGAATAGTATGAATACACCAAAAGTAAAAGGTCACTAAACAATTCATTTTAATGCTTTGGAAAGGGATACTCTTGATCTCAAAACATCTTTGATTTCTCTCCCTCCATATTGTCCAGCAGGGACAATCTTCCATCTCTCCTTGTGTCCTGACTGATTTCCATCTCTATTCCAACATGCTAGGACTTCTGCAGTATTTCTAGGCATGGTCCATGTGATACCTCTCAAGTTAATGAAATACTTCCATAGTTTCTCAGTCACTTTACAATGCAAAAAAAGATGGTTTATTGTCTGTCTCAGATTCACAAAAAAAACATCTGGAGCACAAGTCCCTTCCTCTTTTCATTAAGTTGTCCTGGGTCAGAAAAGATTGTCTTGCAACAAGCCATGTGAAACAAGCCACCTTATGTGGTATCTTCCCTTTTCTGATCATCTTCCAAGGCCACAACTCCTTGGTTTCAGTTGAAATGTCTAGTAATTTGTAGGCTGATTTCACCTTGAACTTGCCATCTTTCTCCAGCTTCC
>JAJOOO010023859.1:0-20249 GCA_029582685.1 Solanum piurae
TGTTTGTTTCAGCCATGAACACCTCTTGGTTTCATGAGTGTATAGAGAATAGGCTTTTGACGAAAAATTCTCTTTGAAGCGGCTTACACTTCACACTCACATAGGTGATTTCTAACCGTGTCATCTCGTAGATACACTATTTGGTCAAATCTTCCAAACTTAGCAATTTATTAAAACTTTAAGCTTTATTAACTCATTAACAAGCCTTAATGTTTCAACCTCGTTCCTGAACATTGTCTTCATCATGAGAATGGAATGAGTTGATTGACAATGTCGACCTTTGTTTTTCTCCTTGAATCTAGCTCTTGGGATCTTCAGTCTACTAGATAGAGTTACCGCCATGATGGCTTGTCCTAAACCGTAAACCCATTCCCTTAGATGATCTTTCAACTGCCTCTCTTACTAGGCCTTTCGTTAGTGGATCTGACACATTATCACTTGACTTCACATAGTCAATTGTGATAATTCCACTAGAGAGCAGTTGTCTTACGGTGTTATGTCTCCATCGTATATGAAGAGACTTTCCATTGTACATGAAGCTCCCTGCCCTACCTAGTGGCGGAGCCAGGATATTCGCCAAGGGTGTTCATACTTTAGGACAAGTAAAAAAAATAAACCTTGTTAGTCAGATTATAAATATTGGCTTCAAATTAGTCACACCTCAATTATTAATTTCTACATAGTGCTCCAAGTTGTTCATACTCTTTACCTTCTCAATATCAAATTAACCAACTATCCAAAATAAAAATTCTTAAAACGGAAACTTACAAAATATCAAAGGATAAACTAAGGAAGATGAAGTAGGACAAATATATTGACGGATAGTTTCATACACACTAAAATATGTAAAGTGGTAACTACAGTTGCACTCGACGACACTTCATCTCTTGAAATGTTTTCATAATACACTCATTAGAAACATCTTTAAATACTTTTTTCTCTACATAAGGCACTATGCAACCATCTAAGAATTTATCATCCATTCGATTTCACAAGTCATTCTTGATAATCTTTGTTGCCGAAAAAGCTCTTTCAACTGTAGCAGTGGCAACAAGTAGAAGCAAAGCAAACTTCACTAAAAGAAATACAAGAGAATAGGTTAAATGCTTCTTTGTCTCAACCAACTTTCTTGAAAGTTCTCCAAGTCCACCCAAATTGGAGAATCTTTCATCAATATCACGAACATCAATAATGTAATTAACAAGTTGATTCTCAAGAGCTCTCATGTCGGACCCATCAAAATCATCAGGATATAATTCAACCATTCTCATTATCTTCTTTATGTCAAAACTAGAAAATGAATCAATTGAATTCAAGCAAGATACTCCATTAAGCAAATCACTTGTCACCTCATTGAAACGATCATTAAGTTCTTGTAGTTGCCAAGCAATGATTTTATAAAACACATCCACACGATAATGATGCAAAGTAGTACAAATAACTACTTTACGTCGTGATCTCCCAGAATTAGCATATGTATCATCAAAATTGGGTAATGAAATGTCATGCTTGATACAAAATGCTTCTACCTTTTCTTTAAGTGAATCCCATCCAATATTTTTTTTAAGAGAGGATCCCATTCATTATCGCTTAAAGCTTGCAACCTTCTCTTTTCTACCTTTACAAGAATCATGGCATTTGCAATGTCTTGCTCCTTTTTTCTGTAATGAAACATTAATATCATTTGTGATTCCTAAAACATCAGTCATCAAATGCAACAAGAAAATAACCCTTCATCTTCTTTGGCTCATTCAAAATTATTAATTCTGCCATCTAAATTTTGACAAAAGAATTTTTTTTTCAAGTTATATACATATAATTGAATTATGAAATACAACACAATCATTTGTGAGATATTAACAGTATAGTAGAAAAAGAAAACAATATAAACCAAAAATTATATGGTGCAAAAAATAAATGCATATAAGAAAAAAGAGATAACTTTAAATTTGTATATATATATACACACATACATACTTATGGACCAACCTAAAAAATAAATGAATTGCATATAAGAAAACTTGAAATCATCATAGATTACTAAAATAAAACCAATAGAGCTACATAAGAATAAAGATAAAAGGGATCATACAAGAAATAGGATAAATGAGAGGATTTAAGCTTTTAAGTAACAAAACAAAATGAAAGAAGAAGAGGCATACTTATTGAGCTTGTTTCATCCAATGATGAGAGTTACACATATACTTGATATCCATTTATACAAGATGTTTAATGACTAAAAGTTAATATAAAATTATTATTGATGATGTTGGATTAATGAAGGAAAATAGAGGGCCAAAAGTTCTGACTGTGTACAATTTTTAAAAGGTTGTAAATGATATTAGTAGTAGTCAATATAACATTAAGACAAACAAAAACATTGTGAGTGCATCTTTAAGTTTTGAAGAAGCTGTAATAGAAGGGAATTATTAACATTATTTAGCTTAACTTTAAATAAGGCAACAACGTGTGGAATTTTTATTATGAATTTGAAGAGGAAGGAAAATGTATTATTAGCATTTACATAATAAGATATTTATTTAACATATTTCAGTATAGTGTTATATAATGCAAACATGGAGCATTATAATTATCTATATTGTAACGTGTACTAATTATTAGGCATTATTAGTATCTGTTAAACTTCTTATTAACTCACATCTGTAGTGAATGAGAATCACTAAAATAGGGATTCAATTGATTTTTAAATGTAAATATAGTCACCTAAATGTGTGCTAGGAGAAAAATATTACAACTATTTAATTTTAAAATGTAATATCAACTTAACCTCAATCAATTCATCTTACTATTTGTTTCCTTTAAAAATAAGTTTGAAAGTATAACATTATAATATTAGATTGATCCTATGCATAACTTTAAAGTAATGAACCAAACATTGCAGGTATAATTTATAAAAAAAATACGAAAATATCGAATCAAATAAATTTGGTTCATGTAAATATAAGGTAATCAAACTTAGTCATTATAAGGAAATGTAGAAGTCATACTTGATATTTCTAACTTTATGAATTCATCTTGCTCCAAATTCGTGTTTCTAAATAAAGTGAAGATGTCAAACTTGCTATACACTATATTGTTACTCTCAGATCATAAATTAATTTAGTTGGTTTATTAAAAAAAAATACCAGCTTCAAAAATTAAATGCAAAGAATATCGTTATTAGTTTTAAAAGCAAAACAATCATTTAGATGAATAAAATAAAATAGTTCGGCGTATTAGACAATTTTTTTTAAAATATGTTCAATTAGTATACATCAAGTAAAAAAAAAGGATTATGTAGTTGTTTGTACCTAGAACTTCATCCTATTTTTGTTTTTGTTTTTATCTCTTTTATCTTCATCTGAATTCATAAATATAGACACCTCAACTATTGATTAGTTTAAGAAAAAATGAAAATACAATTAAAAAATAAAATTCTCTCTTGTGTCCATTTGTTTTTCCAAAACATTGTAGTTGTGAACATAATAAATATAATTATTAGTAATTAGTAGAGAATATCAAAATTACTCCAAGTCAAATAGCACTGGATACATTGCAAGGTAATATGTATAGTGATTTTACATTTCTAAACAAAATAGTAACAAGAAATTCCAGAAAGAGAAACAATCATAAATAAAGAATTAGAATTGAAACAATCCTTTCTAATTTGAAAAAAATCTATAAATGATAAAAATCTTAAAAACAAACAATAGAAGATGGAAAAAGAAGGAACTTTACCATATGAGTACTAGAAATGCTAGTGGAAGAATTCAAGATAACAAATTTGTATATGGTAGTGGTATATATTGATTTAACTACAACTCTTCATATTCTTTAATTTAATATTTAAAGGAGGAAAACCTTGATTCATGTACTTATTTAATATTCTAGAAATCCTAGTTGACTCTTGTTCTTACTCCAAGTCAAATAGCACCGGATACATTGCAAGGCAATATGTATAGTGATTTTACATTTCTACACAAAATAGTAACAAAAAATTCCAGAAAGAGAAACAATCATAAATAAAGAATTAGAATTGAAACAATCCTTTCTAATTTGAAAAAAATCTATAAATGATAAAAATCTTAGAAACAAACAATAGAAGATGGAAAAAGAAGGAACTTAACCATATGAGTACTAGAAATGCTAGTGGAAGAATTCAAGATAACAAATTTGTATCTGGTAGTGGTATATATTGATTTAGCTACAACTCTTCATATTCTTTAATTTAATATTAAAAGGAGGAAAACTTGATTCATGTACTTATTTAATATTCTAGAAATCCTTGTTGACTCTTGTTCTTATTCCAAGCCAAATAGCACCGGATACATTGCAAGGCAATATGTATAGTGATTTTACATTTCTACACAAAATAGTAACAAGAAATTCCAGAAAGAGAAACAATCATAATATAAAGAATTAGAATTGAAACAATCCTTTCTAATTTGAAAAAAAAATCTATAAATGATAAATTTTTTACAAACAAACAATAGAAGATGGAAAAAATAAGGAACTTTACCATATGAGTACGTAGAAATGCTAGTGGAAGAATTCAAGATAACAAATTTGTATCTGGTAATGGTATATATTGATTTAGCTACAACTCTTCATATTCTTTAATTTATTTAATATTAAAAGGAGGAAAACTTTGATTCATGTACGTACTTATTTAATATTCTAGAAATCCTAATTGACTCTGGTTCATCCACATTCCTTTCCTAATAAATAACTTACAATTCAAAAAATAATTAAAATAATATTATTTAATTAATTAGATGTTTAATTTAGTCTTAGAATAAAATGGTAATTCAACTTTTCATCTTTGAAGCTTCCCAAACGCACGTGGTGGCCTCATTTTGTCATGTGATTATTTCTGAAACAGTAAGCTTACTTTTTTGTCTCAATATATTGCTGTAAGTATTAGAACAGTCTCGTATTCATAATTTTACAGTTAATTGTATGCATACGACCATTATTAAATATATTCAATATGTAAGATAATAATTTGAATGGATGTTTCTCAGATTCCAATTTGTTGTTTCTAAACAGTACTTTATGACGTTTTCCATAAACACATGATACTTTGCTGGATTTTCAAGTCATTTGTATCCTAATTCCCAATATCTAAGTCTACACAATAGTTTTATTTTCTTCATAAACTACCTGTTGATGCTCAATTTTTCTCCTCTTCAACGGAACCTATCAAATACAACCAATGACATTTTCATTAGGTTCATGTAACGTAGCGGTTTTGTTCCTAATTGAATACGCTTTAAAAGATAACAATCGTCTCTTACCTAATACTTCCTTGTATACAATATTTTTTGTATATGTGCCCGTCGTCGTATCTGATTGTTCAGTAATTACCAATATTTTTGTCGTGTTCATTGAGATTCCCCTTGATAGTTCTACATATAGTTGTCCATGGAAGAAAACATGTTGCGGAAGATACAATCCAACAGTAGGGATTGTTTGACCTTGAGCTTTATTTATCGTCATTGCAAAATAGAGACGTATTGGAAATTGCTTATGAATAAATTTAAAAGGATATCCTTCATTCTCCGGCGGCGATAATTGGATTCTTGATATAAACACCTGTTTTGTTGCATATTCTCCTGTTGTTGCTCCTTCTGCCAGTCCAATTGTTGCCTCAATTTCAACTGCATTTATTTCCAGAGCAATTATAGTCTTACGTGGGTTTGAATTATTCATATTGATGCGAACATCAATCTGCGGTAGCTCATACATTCTTCCTTCTATAAGAAATGTCAATGTGAAATATGTTAGGATAAGAATCCGTCTGAAGAGTGAGTCATACAAGTATTTATTGTCGGTTTTTAGTTTATTGAACTATACTATAAGATGGTAGAAGTACAAGGCATACCTTTGTCGAGGTAGCTTCGATATACTGTTGGACATTGCAGCCTAGTAAATTTTGTGCCGCGTCGAATAGTATAACCCGAGCATGTTGTTCTCCAGCACAAACTTCAAGCCTTAAGGAGTATCTTTTTAATTGGGTGAAAAAAATAGACTTTACAATTAAACATGTTGTATAGTATATGGAAATGTTGATTGTCATTTGTTGGCAAGTCTAACCTCATTTCATACTCAACATTTTGGATGTTGCAATTTCCACAAGTCGTTGTATCTTGTATAACCTGCACTTTTTTGTGACACTTTTTGCAGGACGAGTACCATGGCTCATCTTTATTGAGTATGTCTATAATTTTAGCTTTTCACTTGTATAAAGCTTCCTGGACATTGTTAATGACAAATATTGTAGATTATGTTGGGTAAACAGTTGTCCTTTATGGATGCATAAAGTGTCCATTAGAAGGTACCTGTGTATCCGCAATTGTGCCCGCCATAATTTGGGGTAACGTCACTTTCGTGGATTTTTTCATTACCTTACTTGGTGTGGTTGTAATATCTTTCATTGCGCCTTTTATGACTTCACACCTGCATATCAGATGAGGTAATTTAACTGTAGCATATTATTAAGGAAATGTTTGTGGGTTTTAAAATTGTTAGATTAAAGTATAGCTCAATAAATTATAGTTAGACCATAAGTTTTGGTAGTCAGGTTAATGAAATATTGTCGAGCATATTAGTAGATTAGCTTGCGTATCAGGTGTGGAGATCTAGTGCTTTTGAAAACCTTGGATTGATCAACACACTGCTCACGGGTATAGTTGATATCCCAAAAGTGCCTAGTTTGGAAAACAACATATTAAAGTGAGGCATCAAATAATATATTCAATTTTTTTACAATTAGCATATCAAAGAGACTGGTATACCTCCATATATTGAGACTCTCACGTAACATAAGCCAAGAACAAGTTGATCATCTTTCAACTTTTCCAGAAATGTACCGTCGTGTACTGCAAAATCTCTCCATAGAGTAACAGTTGTACGCTCCATGCTAGATTTTGAATTAGATGAGAATTGTGAATGCATCAAGAGATTTATATGGACGATTGAGAAGTCATAATGGCAACTTACAGTTCGTTTGTAACAACAATTTCACGTCTTTCGCTATCACCTTTTACAATGATAGGATTGACCGTGACTAACACGCAAACCAAGTTTGAATAGAGGTGAGGTGAGTTAATGATACATATTATGTAATTGAATGTAGAAATTTGAATATGTACTGTGAATAGTTACCGAATATGGCACCATTTGGTAATTTTTTTGCGTGTTCCAAAGATACAAAGCCTTCAGAGAAGTTGTGTGTTGAAACAATATGGTCATTCTCCTTTATGATTGTGTTGTCGGTAATGGAGAGTTCAATCTCTTTGTGCGCGGAAGTGTAGTTGGGGTTGACCCGATCCAACAATCCATTAGCAATGTAGTAACTCTTATTTGTCTTTAAGAAGTCCTTCCATGTGTCGATATGCTTATTAATTAATAGTGTCGCTTGCAACTTTGTCCCCTAGTATTGATGTAATTGACATATGAGTTGATTAGACAAGTAATATAGGGAGTAGATAGGAACGTTAGCATATAACCTAAGCAAAACTATTACCTCGTCGTCCACTAATATTACAGTTTGGAAAGTCCCTTCATGCTGTGAATCCTTTTACGACATAACAAAACCCTTTCGAGTAACAAATACTCGTGTTACCCAATTAACAGAGTGTTTTGATATCTTGTTAATGGAGACACTCTGCTTTGATAGTTCAACTTCAGTCGCCATGTGTGATGATTCTGGATAGTTAGAGGTGCAGGCAAACGTGAATTTCATTATTCATTCCGGACCGTAATGTGTAAGTGAAAAATACAGAGGAATCATTAAGAATATTGTAGCAATGTTACTGCAAGTATTCCATTGAAGATCATAACAAGATACATAAGGAGAGTGAAAACTTACAGTTTAAGATGTGGAGTGAAATATGTCAATGTCGAGTCCAATACTCTTATGTGTTTTGCGTAAGGAAGTTCAATATTCTGAGGAAGTATCGCAAAAAGGTTAATTGAATTCGAATGTGCAGATGTACGCTTGAGTAAAAAAACAAGTATGCTGGTAGAAGAGGAGGAAAAGAGGGCATACCTATGCGTTATTTGTAGAAGTTGATTTTCTAATGGAGACGCTATGTGCAGAAGGTGATTTGCTAATGGAGAATTTGTTTTCTGTGTGGTTGATATAAATAGGGAAATATGCAGAGGTTGCATTGGTTGGAGTATATATTTGGCCATTGGACAGATACAATACATGGGAAACTTGGTGACTGTTCAGTCAAAGAGGACTTGGAGTCTGTCTAGTGAAAGTGATGACTATTTGCCGTTGTTTATTGCAATAGGTTTTTTTTTTTTTAAAGTGAGGGGTATTTGTGTAATCTTTTAAAGTGAGGGGTATTTACGTAATTTAACATTCATTTTTTTGAGATCATACTTTTAAGGTAGTGTATATATATGAGGTATTATTTTGTAGTTCATAATAATGTATCTGATACAATAAGGTTGTGAAAGAAGCGTGTATGTAAGCTAAAATAAAGTGTATCTATAAATGTATCATTTTGTAGTTGATAATAATTTATTTGATTCAATAAGATTATCAACTTTTATGTATTTACGTATCATGCCCATAAAATTATGCATGATACATTACTATTTATAACTTTAACTTCAGGGTAAAGAGATATCTGATAATGAAAGATATGAAATTACATGTATTGTGTTGTCTGGTCGATTTTTTAATTTATGATCTCGAGATGGATATATATTACTCATGATACATTACTATTTCTAAAATATTTAGTAGATTGATAAGTACTGTAATATTTGAAAAAATTCTTCCTATTATTCCTAAAAAACTCTCAACTTTTGAATTAAACTTGTCAACAAATTGTACTAATACAACATGAATGAATCAACAACTAACTACAACTAAGTTATCAAGTATATACATGAATGAATCAACAATCAAGTTATCGAGTACATTGCATTGGTTAGGAGTCAAATGTATCAGCGACTAACTAGAACTATTTAGATTTTTTTTTGTATATGTATGAATAAATCTAATAGGTATCAGCGTTTTCAAGAACACAAAAAAACGAAAAATCAAAAGATGAACAGAGAGTTAGAGACAATGAAAATGGTACCTAAATTGAAGTTGAAATCGTTTTGACAGGAAAGAGATTGATTTTGAATTTCAATCGTGAATGATGAAATAATTGCTAAGATTGTGTGACTAAAAATGGGGAGAGATTAGTGGAGTGAAATAAAGAAGAGATAAATACTGATCTTGGGAATTGTAAATATGAAATCAAATTTGTCATTCTTTCTTCTTTCACTTATATATTTTGATTTCATTTGCCTTTTAATATTTTGAACTCTCTTAAGAGTAACATTTCACTAATTCTTTTTTGATATTATTTTTCTGATAATTGCAAAAGATTTATTTAAAAATTACAGATATAGTACGACACGTTCGCCAGCAAAATGTTTTGATGAATTGAGTAATAATATTCTTTTTTGTAAAGAATAATAGTAGTCGTGTATAAGAAAATTCAACAATTTTGTTGATATTGCAAACCATGAATATACAAAATAGAATATACTTGTGATATAAATAGATACTAACATTTTGAATAAAGCGTGCAATGCACATTTCGAGATATTGATATTATTAAAAGTGGAAAGCTTTTACTTTGAAGTTAGATTACCATTTTATTTCTACTATAAACTAAAATGTTATAAACTATTTAATTAATTAAATATTAAATATATAATAATATTTTTTTTTTGTTATTTTTGACTTTTTCCTATTCATTTACTAAATAAAATAATAATGGTTCCATTTGTCTCATCATAAAGACTCCACTCACAATTGCATCTGCCATCACAAGTACTTCACATTCTCATTAAGTTTTTCTCTAATAAATATTTATATGCATAACCAACTCTTTATGTAACTTATAATTATAATATTTAATATGTATTAATCTCTCACAATTAGATTAATATGATATTATTATTATTGTAATTATTATTATTATTATTATTAATAATAATATGGAAAATCTCATAACTGAAAGTTAATTCATGAAAATATCATTAAAAGTCGATTCACCATTGTATCCTTAAAAAAGCATATATTAGAAATATTTATTTATTTTTAAAAAAAACATGAAATTGGACCCATTGAAATGCTCCATTGTTATCAAATCCTTTGGACTGCTTTGCGGATGAAACGTTTAAGTTTGAGCATTTAGTTCTTTTATACTCTCTCTCCCTCTGTTTAAAAAAAAGGACCTAATTTCCTTTTTAGTCTGTTTAAAAAAGAATGTCTCCTTTATTTTTTTGGCAACACTTCAACTTAAACTTTTCACGTGCCATGTTTAAGGTCACCAGATTAAAGTGCATATTGGTACATTCGACATAACTTTAATTTAGAACCACAAGATTTAAAAATCCTTCTTTCTTTTCTTAAACTCCGTTCCAAGTCAAATTAGGCCATTCTTTTTTAAACGGAGGGAGTATTCAAAATTGTAACCTTTCGAGATGTAATAAATTAGAAATTATAATAATGGGAAAAAATTGTCTATTCGTGATCATGTTAATGAATTATATATTGCCGCTGAACTTATCATGTTAATGAATAATAATTTGATTTGTTAAAAAATTCATCAAACACTCAATTAAATTTTGAAAAATATTATAAAATTACGCGAGTAAGCATTCATTCAACTTGCAACATGGAGGAACATAAAACTGCTTATTATTTTTAATGGTATGTCATATAAAATGTCATTTTAAACTATAAAAAAATGCATAAGTAAAATGTTGACAGCAACAAAGTTTGTTCTCCTCATTTCTAACGATATATTACTTCTATAATTATTAAAGAATATATTAAATTAAAACTTGTGGAACCCGTTCTCAAGATGGCTGGATGGTTCACTGGATTGACTGCAAGATTTCAACAGTAAGGTCCCAGCCAGCCCCAATTCGCTTCAATTTATTTTTATTAACTAAAAATACGTTTTTCATTAAAAAAAAAAGCTAAATTCTGAAAGTAACACACGTATAAATAATGTGGACTGTCATTCTAGAAAAAACATAGGTATAGTTGAAGCCAACTGTTACGTTGTGAACTTTAAATACATACTATGGTCATAATACTTCTGCACCACATACTTTTCTTGTGATAAGATGGAGGTACATAAGCAAGGTTCAATAATTCAAAATGAGTAATACTATTAGTGATAAAGCTCACAGTTTTAAAGGTTTGAATTTGGTTGCCAAACCATGTGTAGCTATGAGAATTTACCAAACCATGAACTTGATAACCAACAAGTTCGGATTCGAGCTCATGAAGTAGTTATAGTTATGGTTCCATTTCCAGCTCAAGGCCATCTCAATCAACTTCTTCAACTTGCCTGCTTAATCTCCTCATCATATGATCTTCCAGTCTATTATGTTGGCTCATCTACTCATAACCAACAAGTTCGGATTCGAGCGAACGCTTTAAATCCTTCAGACATAGCCAAAATCCACTTTCATGACATTCCAACTCCTGAATTTGCCTCACCTCCACCTATCTTTAATGCCTCAAGTAGATCCCCATCACATCTTCTTCCATTATGGGATGCATCTATGCTTATGCGCGAGCCCATTGCTTCCTTTTTACGCAATATCTCCTCAAAATCGAGATGAGTCATTGTTGTTCATGATCCTTCTATGTCATTTACTGTTCAGGATGTTTCTGCCTTTCCCAATGCTGAATCCTATACATTTAATTGCATTTCAGCTTTCAATTTGTACTGTTTTATGTGCTTATATAGTGGAATGCCTATCAATCTTGGAGAAGAATTACTTAAAAAGCTACCGTCCCTTGAAGGAACGATGACTGATGAACTCAAAAACTTTATAGCTCTTCAGGTTCCATTTATGGACATTAAATCAGGTGATATCCATAATACAAGCAAAGTAATTGACGGAAAGTTTCTTGATTTGTTGGCACAAGTAGGAAGTAAACAACAATGGGCAATTGGACCAATTCTGCCTACTAAACTCCATCATACCTCAAATAGCAGCAACGTATGTTTGGAGTGGCTGAACAAACAACTTCCGAGATCAGTTCTTTATATATCATTTGGAACAACAACTACATTTTCCGATAGAGAAATCATGGAGCTCGCGATGGGATTAGAACAAAGCAAACAGAAGTTCATATGGGTGTTAAGAGAAGCTGATAGAGGAGATATATTTACCGGGGAAGCTAGAAAACTCGAGTTGCCAGAAGGATTTGAGGAAAGAGTAAAAGGAGTCGGGTTAGTGGTGAGAGAATGGGCACCACAACCCGAAATCCTGGCACATTCTTCCACAGGCGGGTTCATGAGTCATTGTGGCTGGAATTCCTGCATAGAGAGTATTACTATGGGGGTACCAATAGCTGCTTGGCCTATGCACGGTGATCAGCCAAGAAATGGTTTCTTAGTGACGGAAATATTGCAAATAGGCCTGATTGTGAGGGTGTGGGACAAACACAGGGAGCTAGTAAGTGCATCCACTATTGAGAATGTCGTGAGGAAGTTGATGGCATCAGAAGAAGGTGTTGCAATTAGGAAAAGAACAGAAGGATTGGGAGAAGCTGTGAGGCGTTCCACAGAGAAAGGGGTTCTTCTCGAATAGAGTTGGATTCCTTTATCTCGCATATCACAAGATAGACTTTCTTTCACCATAATTTTCAAGTATTTTAGTTACATCTCATTTTCATTTTAAGTTTATGTTCAGTATCTGAAACATTTTATGGCTATCAGTGAGATAATTGCTTTGTAATTCTCAGTTGTTTGAATATGCTAAATATATATATATATATATATATATATATGATGAATAAGGTACTCCGTAAGACAAACTATGTATCTTTTTTGTTATTCTGTATACTGGAGCATTACAACATCATTTAAGAAATGTCCTACACTTATTACATTACAAAGAGGATCAAAGGCCCCATCCCCACAAGTATAGGCAACATGAGCGGTCTTACAATCCTAATCTTTGAAGAAAACAACTTGACAGGGAGTATTCCTTGTGATGTTGGTCAGCTTAAACAACTCTAAGTGCTGCATCTATTTAACAATAAATTGCAGCGACATATTCCAGAGGCGGTATGCCATTTATCTGATTTGGTTGAATTATTTCTGGATGGTAATGAGCTCGCTTGTTTAATTCCAGAATGCTTAGGAAAACTAAGCATGCTTCAAAAGCTTTATTTGGGTTCTAATAAATTTTCAACAAAATTTCCGTTGAGTCTTTGGAAAATGAGTGGTCTTCTCTTTCTAAATGTGTCACAAAATTCTCTAGAGGGAGAAGTTCCATCAGATATTGGAGGTGGAAAGCCATTGTAGAACTAGATATTTCCAGTAACCACTTTTCAGGCATGATACCAAGCACATCGGGGGGAACTCCAAAACCAGCAGTATCTTGACCTATCAAACAATTAATCTTTTGGCCAAATTCCATTATCCTTTGCCAACTTGATAAGCTTGGAATTTTTGAATATGTCTTTAAATGCATTGTTAGGTACTATTCCTAAGTCTTTGGAAAAACTCTCCCTTAAAAGCATTAATGTTTCATTTAATGATTCAGAAGGTGAAATACCCAGTGGTGGTGTATTTGCGAATTCCACTCTGCAATCATTTCTCGGGAACAAAGGTCTTTGTGGAATGCGCATATTGGAGATTCCTGCTTGTGCCATCACTAATCCTGTAAAACAATCAAAACTTAAGGAAGTTGTGCTAAAAATTGTTCCTCCAGTGGTTATTGCATCCTTTATGATATTCTTGTTGGTTTTAATTTGGATAATGAAACGACAGAAGAAAGGAAAGTCCAAAGATGTTGATAAGGTACCGGAGATCAGGACTCATCAATTAGTTTCTTATCACGAGATTCAACGAGCAACAAATAATTTTGATGAATTCAATTTAATTGGTGAGGGAAGCTCTGGCTCTGTGTACAAAGGAACATTATCTAGTGGAACTATAGTGGCCATTAAGGTTCTGGATTTGGCAAATGAGCAAGTATGCAAGAGGTTTGATACCGAATGCGAAGAGATGAGAAATGTTAGACACAAATATCTTGTTCCAGTGATTACTACATGTTCTAGTGACTATATAAGAGCCTTTGTTCTGCAATTTATGCCCAATGGAAGTCTTGAGAACTGGTTGTACAAAGAAGATCGCCACTTGAACCTTCATCAAAGAGTCATTGTAATGCTTGATGCAGCTATGGCAGTTGAATATCTACATCATGGTCATGTCGTTCCAATAGTTCATTGTGACCTAAAGCCAGCCAATGTTCTTTTGGATGAAGATATGGTGGCTCATGTTGGTGATTTTGGAATCACTAAAATTTTAGCCATAAGCAAGTCAATGGCTTATACCGAGACATTAGGCACCCTTGGATACATTGCACCAGGTATAAAAAAATCTACTCTTTGATTTTCTCTTATCATAATTAAGCCTCTCCAAGTTCCAAAAGTAAAAAGAACAAGTCTTTATTTATGTAGAATTATTGTTATATTTCCATTGAGTAACTTTTCTTCAATCCTTTTCTAAGAATATGGCTCGGAGGGAATAGTATCTTCTAGTGGTGATATTTATAGCTTCGGCATCATGTTGATGGAGGTTTTGACCAAAAGAAGGCCAATTGATGAAGAGGTATGCAACAAAAATCTTGACTTGAGGAAATGGATCACACAATCATTTTCAAGGACTATGATGGACGTTGTGGATAGCAATTTTTTTTCCTGAGGAAGAACAAATCACTTGTAAAAGTGAAATCTGCATAGCCTCCATGATTGAATTGGCTTTAGATTGCACAAAGGAAATGCTAGAATCAAGAGTGACCATGAAAGAAGTAGTGAAGAGGCTTACCAAAATCAACAACGCATTTCTAGAAACATAGAAGTGATCAGCATCTGGTGTTCTTTTTTGAGCTGCAAGTAATATGATGCTTTTTGTTTACCTGATTTCTTTAGCACTACTTGGAGTCATGTATTGTTTGTAATTTCATTTGAGTGTTTTTAACCCATTGTACTTTATCTATTTATAATTATGTTTTGAATGCTTGAAAGAAACCAGAATGAAATTAATAAAGGTGTTTAGCTGCACTATATTACTTTTTTATATTAGCTTTTTCATTTGTATTTTCAATAAACTTCTTTTGAATGTGATAGTGTGGGAGAAAAAAAAAACAATTAGTGAATTGAGCACTTTTCATTTCCTCGTACTAATTACTGCTTTCTTTGGATTTTACCTGCAGAAGAGGAAATGGGCTAATTAAGAAAGGACATTATACAGAGGAACATCACTTGGACTTGGTATCACAAAACAGGATATTAGGATTTTAGGCATTTTTCATGTATGTTAGTTAGTCCACTTATCTTCAATAATTAGTCTATTAACTCTATTGGCCCCCAAACTTGGTCAGGCCGGACCCCACACGCCTAATGATCAATACTTGTTGCATTTTCATTAATGGCATTTTTATTTTCAATATTTCGATTTCACGAGATTGGAATTAAAGATTTTAAGTGTTTTCTATGTGTGTTAGCTCAAGATCATTAATTAAGATCAGAAAATTCAAGTAAAGAAGAGAAAGCTAGAAAGGAGAAGAAATATTTTGTAAAGGAGAACTTGATTATGGAAGAAGACTCTTGAATTAGATTTGTTTTCTTGGTTGATTACAAATGTACAATACCATCCCCTATTTATAGTTACCTATGGATGGTTGTAGATGCTACAAAATCTAAGACTATTCCATGATTCACTACAAATATCTAATTCTCTAGAACATCTACAAGAAAAATCTAATAACATTATCTTCTACTCTAGAATATCCAGATATTTCTATAAGATACTTATCCAATACTAGATTATTCTAGAAACTTGACTAGAAATTATGATATTTGGTCTTCAAAATAATTACTTTATATATTTTTGCAGTCTCAAAAACCTTCCTACACTACAACAAAAACAACTTTTAACGGCAATAAATATACACATTAACAAAGAGTGATAAAACTTTTACCGCGATTAGTTAATTGTCATTGGACTCAGTGCCGTAATAGGCTTTAGAGACATTTACAAAGAGTGCTAAATGCCGCTAAAAATATATTTTTATCAGCAATTAAGCTATTGTTGTTAATCAATTGCCGTTAAAGATCATTTTTTATGTAGTGCTATTTTTATACGCAGTATTTTTCATAAATAATTTCACATTTATATAAGAGAATCAATAAACATCTTTGTAATAACATTAGTGACCTGAGTATGAGAGTAAGTCATAGCCCATTAGTTATTGTGGTTGAGTTTTAAGCTAAAAGAGGTTTAAGGATTAATTCTACTTAAATACACATTTTTTCTCCAATTTACATAGTAAATAGGAATTCACCTGGGAGAAACAATCATAGCTAATAGGCTGTGAAATTGTATAAGTTGGTTACTTTAGGTTAAGAGACAATTTGACATTAAATATTTGCCTATTATTTATTTTCCCTTTTGAATAGTGCAATAATTATCTTCATATTTCTATCCCTGAAGTCAGGACAACAAAACATAGTAAGTCTGGTCAAACAGAGAAGAAAAATAAAACAATCGAAGGCGAAAGAAAAAGTTCTTTTCTCATTGCAAAATGGTATTTTTTGTGTTAAGAATCCATTTAAGGAAAAATTAAGGGTGTATTCGTTATAGGGAAAAACATTTCTCAACTTTTCCGTATATGGTAACAGAGCACGTGCTACTCAACAGTTGCTATAGATTAGGACTTCAGTTACTTTAGAATAACTCACGTAATGTAGGACTGTTCACGTAGTTTATCTTCTCCTATTTCCTAGGAAGTTAGCTTAGCACAATCTGTTCACTTTTCTTTCTATATAAACTGTACTCATTAATAATACACAATTTTCATTCTATTTCTCTGCAATTATATGGTATCACAACCAAACTACTCTAAGGAGTTCAAGATCCAGTTTTTTTTCTTCACACAAATGACCACTACTACCCCCTTCGCTAATGCTAGCTCCGTCCCTATTCTCAAGCACCTAATTCAATTCAATCCATCATCCCATCTGCCCATTAAACTCTCTAGCAGCGATAATTTTAGCCTATGGAATGCCCAAATTGCCATGCTGCTTCATGGTCACGACATCTATGGTCATCTTGACGGTACCAAAGTGTCCGCTCTTGAAACAGTCACCAACAATAGCCTGCAAACTGCAAACCCTAAGTACAAGGATTGGTTTCATCATAATAAGCTGATCCAAAATGCTCTCATGGCCTCTGTTGATGTCACAATCGCATCCATGGCCGCTTCTGCAATAAACTCCAAAGTTTCGTGGAATCAACATCAAACTTCCTTTCTGAACAAATCGCAAACTTGCATTTTCAGCCTTCCTCACCATCCCAGTCGAGTCAGCAAAGACAGCAAATCAGTTATTGAATATATGCGGGAAATTCTCCCTCTCTCTTGAACTAGCCACAACAGGTTCCCCCGTCAATAACGAGGAACTCGTGGTAAAAATATTGAGTGGACTCAGGCCAGAGTTCCATAAAATCTCAGCAGCCATCAGGGCACGGGACTTTCAAATCATCTATCCAGAGCTTTTTGAGAAGTTTCTTGATCATGAAATGTTCCTCAAATATGAAGACCTCAAGAAGACTACTACCCAGATCACATCGGTTGTTGCTGAACGATCCCTAGATTGTCAATTCGGGTGTGTCTCATCATATTTCCTCCGACACCAACAACCTCCACAATGTTCAAGACTTCAAAAGGGGTCGAGGAAGTGACGATGGGTAATGGTAAATGTGATTCCAATCACTCAAATTGGTAATACTCATTTAAATGCATCAAATACTACCTTTAAACTCTCTAATATTTTGTGGCTCCCGCTATCAAATGCAAGCTTATTTCAGTTAATCAATTTTGCAAACACAATCTAACCTCAATTGAATTTGTTTCCTTTTAAATTTCTTGTGAAGGATCTGACTATGAGAATACCTCTTCTGTGCGGCCTGAGTAAAGAAGGACTCTATGAATAAATGTCGTTGTCTCGACCAAACATCAACGTAGCCTTTATTTGACCTTCCTTAAATATGTGGCATCGAAGATTGGACCACCCCCATTCTTGAGTTTTACTTTCCATTTTAAATAATTCTCATCTTTCATTTAATTCAAATGATTAATTTAGTTATGGTATTTCTTGTTGCTACAACAAAGTACACAAATTTCCATTTTATTCAAACACTTTATCCAACAAGTCTCCATTAGAAATAATTTACAGTGATTATGGGCCCCCTCTCCCATTCTCTTCATTGATAAAAAGTGTTTATTTGTCAATCGGTACACCAAATACATATGGTTGTACACATTGAAAAACAAACATGAAGTCCAAAAGATATGCCAAAGTTTACATCCCGTGCTTGAGAAATATTTTGGCCACAAAAATACACACACTTTACACTGATGGCGGCGGAGAATATCAAAGCCTACAACCATACCTTAATTCCAACGGCATACAACACCTTGTCTCTCCCTCTCATACTCCTCAAAGGTTCACCTTGGTTGAAAGACATCATCGACACCTAATCGAGATAGTCAAAACATTGCTTCATCAAGCCATTTTACCTTTCAATCTTTGGAAATTTGCTTTCCATCATGCTGCCTTTCTGATCAACCACCACACTTGATAACAAATCTGCCTTGGAACTCTTTTTAATGAACCACCATCTTATGCATCTCTTCATACGTTTGGCTATGGCTATCTATGTTACCCATGGCTTCCACCACATGCCCAAAATAAATTAGAGTCGTATTCCAAACCTTGTTTCTATCTTGGTTTTTCTGTCACTCATTATTGCCATCAGTGTTTTGAACCCACAAGCTCCAAAAAATTTTTTCTCTCATTGGATGTAAAATTTTAGAAGATATTTTCCCTTTTGCTAATCTATTCTCTTCCTTAAAACAAAAGTTTTCATATTTAACTTGGGAACGTACTTTAAATCCTAATAATCCAGCAATGGAACATCATTTAAACAATAATCATCTAGATTTCACGATGCTTCCCCCCACCATCCCGTTGATGCAAGATACACGCCAACATATTTGCTCCCTTCATGCCGCACAGAGGACCAACCCACGGTTGGATCAATCTGCCGCTCATAATCCAGGTAATCCTCTTCAAACAACCCTATCTCCTAATATGAATCGGCAATACCATGTTGTTGTTCCCCTACCATCCCACTTTATATTTCAAAGCCAAACCTCAGCCCTCTCTACACCTCTTCTCTTCCCACATTGCAGACCATCAATTACTCATGTCTATCGACGTTGCCCAAAATCATCACCGAATATACCAACACAATCCCTCCATACGAATAAAGGTGTGAGTAGTAGCACTCTTAGTTTGCCTTCACCCACTAAACCCATAGTTCAAGTTCCAGAAACTGACCAATACCATGTAGTGACAAGGTCGCAAAACAATATCATCAGGTGACACAAAATTATTGACTACACTACCCAAATAACCCACCATGTACCTCTAATACCAATAACCCACAAACAAGCACAAAAAAATTTATATTGGGTAGATCCTATGCAGGTTGAGTTTGATGCATTGATGAGGACCCAGACTTGGGAGTTGGTTCCACTAGACCATACCCGAAATGTTGTTCCCTGTAAGTGGTTGGCTGAATCAAAACTAAGCCCGATGGATCCATTGACAGGTATAAAGTACATTTGGTTGTAAAACGGTTCGCTCAAAGGCCTGTAGTTGATTTTCACTAGACATATAGTCTACTGGTTAAACCCACCACAATTCGCACTGTTCTCAACCTTGCTATACAAAACAATTGGGCATTACATCAATCGATGTCAATAATGCTTTTCTCCACAGGAAGCTTCAGGAAGACACGTATGTGAGTCAACCCCTTTAATATGAAAGTTTAGTGCATCCTGATTATGTCTTCCATCTTAAAAAGTCTATCTACGGTCTTGTAACGACTCGGAAAAATGATAGGTTAAGCAAGAGCCTATGACTTTGTGTTGACTTTATAATGAGGTTCTATGAGGGGTTTTTATGTAATTTCATTTTAATTGTGTTAGATTCGACAATTTAAAATGAATATGAAGAAGCTTGAAATTGGAAGTAGTCACTTTTGGAAAAAGTTCAGAACCTGGAAATTTGGTTAAGTGTGGGAAATCAGTGAGTTTTTGGCCAACTTTGAGCAGTCATAACT